>CAAKHD010000444.1:45809-81877 GCA_901007705.1 Fistularia tabacaria
GTGTGTGTGCGTGTGTGTGCGTTTGTGTGTGTGTGTGTGTCCATCCTCTGCAGTAATATTGGCAATTCTATTCCAGAATGAGCACCACCCTGCTGCTTATTCTGATGGATGGGAACCACCACAAACTCACAGTTCCCTTTTCTGGTTGGTTTTACATTCGAATGGTCACCTGACTGCCGCCCAAGTGCTTCAGGTGCATTGCTGGTGGTGTGTAACTGATAAATATCTGTAATAGTCAATATATTCTATGTATATTAATGTTATTATTGTATCATGTAGCTATTAGCGCCACTGTTGATATTAGCATGAGCTCACCTGTGCTTGTCCCTCCCAACCCTCATACCCCCTCTGTTTCTATGACACTCTGGCTTTCTATTTCTCCATCCTTTTCTCTCACTCTCTCTGTTTCTGCCCCAATCAGTTGAGACAGAACGCCTCCCACATTGAACTGGGATCTGCCCAGTAAAAGGCAGTGTTACCTTGCCTCGTTCACCAAGTGCTTGCTCATGGGGGAATGTTGGGTTTCTGTAAATTATTCTGAAGAGTATGGTCCACACCTGCTCTATATGTATAGTCGTGAGACAACTGTGTTGCAATTTGGACTCTTATAAATAAAATCTGACTTGACTTGATCATTGGTTCAATAGAGGCTAGATGACCCACACCTGTTGAGTTTACCCTCCTGCACGACTGCTGCTAAATGAACAGCTGGATCCCAACAGGTTGATAAAACCTCCTTGTGGATGGACAGCCACCAGAAGCGGCAGCTTATAAGGGCAACAGATCGGCTGATACCAAGATTGGGCAGATTGAAGCTAGTGGGGAAGACACCAGTGAGCTTGTCAGCGCACATTCAGAGTACCCTTCCAGGTACTCCATCAGGGCCAGTAGCTTTCCTGGGGTTCAGTGTCATCAGCACCTGTCTCACTGCATGGTCCTGAATTAGCCGTGTTTTTTTGAGGGTTGGTGTGCTTGATGGTGGCTCTGTCAAGAGCCATGGAGCATTGCAGCGAGCAATGAAACAATTGAGTTCCTCAGCCTGCATGGCATCAGTCTTGACAGGTGTTATGTTTCTGCCATCCGTATTTTGTTGATGCCCTGAGATAGCTTTCTTGGGTCCTCCTCTGTTTTTGGCATCTTTAATCCCTCTTCTCAGTTGGGACCTGGCCGAGCTGCACAGGGTCTTGTCTCCTGATCTGAAGGCTGATAGCGTTACAAGGGTACCACAAACTACTTTAGAATCCATTGCCCCTGTACAATAGGTGATCATAAAACAAGTAAATTGGTTCCTTGGTACAAGATGGAAACCCACAAACTGAAACAGACAACCAAAAATCTCCTCTGAATCTCGAGCCATGAATTTTGCCTTGAAAGTAATGAGTTTATGTATTTGCTAATAATACATTTCTATTTATTAGAGGATTACTCAATATCGGCCACACAGGAACATTAGGCACTCCAATGATACAAGATACAAATCTAGAATGCTCCTAATCTCTTGAAGTTGAGTAACTATTTTCAACACTCTTCTTCTCTCGACCAGCCACATGTCTTTTAGATCTTTATCCCACCCAACTGCTAATAAAAGTTTTCCCCTTTGTAAGCAATACTATCATTGTGTCATGATGGGTGAAGGGGTTTGACCCAAACACAAGGACACTCTGAGGAGTTGAGGTGTTCAAAAGGTTTATTTACAAGGAGACATAGAACTTGCAAGGAGCGCCGAGACTCAGGACCCAACAACCCGGCACCTACGGGCTGGCAACAGACTCCTTTTATCTTCAGCCTGATGAGGCTAGATGACCCACACCTGTTAAGTTTACCCTCCTCCAAAGTTTACCCTCCTGCTAAATGAGCAGCTGGATCTCAACAGGTTGATAAAACCTCTAAAAATTAAGTAAGTGACGTGGAATTTATTTGAATGTCGTTTTTTTCACCCTGATATTGAATTATAGCATCAAGTCAGCCCCAACCTCACGATCAAATCTCTGTCTTACCATTGGAAGGCCTTTTTGTTTTATAGTTTAAGGTAGATGCTCACAATGTCGGGCATTAGAAAGGGGCACACCTTTGCCATAAATCACTTCAACTCAGTTTTGAAAAAGGCAAAACTCACCTCCTACAGACTCTGAGGGTGTTATATTCACTCATAGTCTATGCAGGGAATTAAACAGGATCTTGACTCGTCAATCCAACGGTGCTGGGAAAATAAAGGCAAAAACAGTCCATTGTCACTTCTACTGAGGGACTCCGGCTATCATCGAGCTCCGTGTGACAGGCATCAGCCGGTCTTCTTAGTCGGGAGATATTTGAGAACACAATTATATAAAGCGCTGCATAAAAAGAGGCGTCTGTATCTGACACCAGAAGACGGTGACGTTTGCTTTGATAAAGTGATAGATGACGACAGCGAACCGGCTCGGGTGCCCTTGAACATTCGCTCATGCACTGAATTTGTAAAAAACAACTTCTCAGGTAATACATTAAGAATCGGTACAGCACCATCAACACGGTGTGTATTCTCATTCCGGGACTTTGCGGGTGAAACAGCTAAGACAACGTAGTTAGACAGTAGATGCTATTGCTAAGTTGAGACGTGAAAGACAGCTTCATATGCAGTATGTATGTCCTGTGATTGACAGGTGACCGGCCCAGGAATGACCTGCCCCCCTGCTTTCCTGGGATTGGCTCCAGCACCCTGCACCCTGAGTAGCATAAATGAATGGATGAATGATGGCTTTATTCAGAAAACACCCATCCAGACCCGACCAATCAGGAAGAATTTTTATTCAGGTTGAGTAGGGCATGAAACTTGTGATCCCCCGACCACTTCTCTTGCATGGAGCCGTCTTTCAATCCTTATCAGTTGGCGTTCACCAATATTATTTGTTTTTCTTTTATTATCTTTTTCCTTCTCTCTATCTCCCCCCCCCCACCAGTCGAGGCAGAAGGCCGCCCACTTTGCGCTCAGACCAGTCCGAGGTTTCCCCCCGGTAAGAGGCAGTTTTTCCCCACCATTGCCACCAAGTGCTTCCTCATGGGGGAACATTATTGTTATTATTTTCACACTTTTGTACACTGTAATGCTGCTGTGACAATTGAATTTCCCTGTTGTGGGATCAGTAAAGTCTATCTTATCTTATCTTATCTTATGCTGGGTTTCTGTCAGTTATTTTAAAGACTGTGGTTCAAACCGGCTCCATATGGAGAATGTCAAAAGACAACGATGTTTTGATTTAGCACCATACAAATAAATTCTAAGCAGATTTGACTTGAGTTTATACTACGTTGGATAATTTTGATGATTAGATTATAACATAAGTGTTATGAGTGTTAATAATGAATGAGAAACACCAAAAATTTCAATGCAAGCATATTTGGCCTTTACTTGCCTTAAAGTCATTTGAATACAGAAATGTTGATATTTTGTTGAATTTCTGGAGGTAATGTTGGCCGCATCTAACCTGCTGAAGGCTCACCGAGTTTGGACATGTCTTGATTTAGAAAGGTGGGTCTTGTTATTCAGGGGTTTGGGTCTTTGTGCTGTTTGCCGCAGCATGTGACACCCAAGGACACCAGTGGTGCAGGAGAAACATGTCAGCCGTAGATAAGATAGCTGGGCCACTGTGGAGGTGGAAGCAGAGGTTGTTATCGATGAATTGGTGGATAAAACATACATCCGTCGTAGTTCAAGTCGTATTTTTCCCGTCTCCGTCACCAGCTCCATTATCCAGGAGCTCAGAGGCAAGGATGCCTCGACTTTCACCACTAGAACTGAGGGGCCAATTATGGCAGCCGGTTGCCATGCCTACAGGAAGGCGGTCCTCTTCTAAAAAAAGCCAGTAGTGTGTTACTTTACATAATTCCAGTCACTTTGGATTTTCCACTCTGCTCCCAGAGACTAAAGGGGCCACATTATGGAAGCAGCTTTAGAGAAGTACAGCCAATCTCTGCAATACAGCGGCTCCAGAGGCGCCGCATCTTCACTTTAGCCGCACGTTATCTCATGTCTTTCATACACGCTTACATTGGTAGGCAGTGTATATGGACAGGCCTCAGCGTAACCCTGCCCACCGTCCTGTGGTGGCATGCACTTTCAGCATTTGAAACACAGGTAGCAACAGGGTTGTTAAAGGACAAGTCTACATGGTTTCAAAGGGAGGTACAGCTTTCCCTCCCCGGAACCCTACAGCACTACACATTTATTTAACTTAAGTTAAATATGTATATTTAGCAAGTTCAATGACAAAAAGAGCAAAATGAGTTTCAAAATGTGATCTAAAATACAAATAATTATAAAATCAACAACAACAACAACAATGATAATAATAATGATAATGGTGATTATCAAGATAACCAAAAGAAACATGAAAAACTGCGATAAGTTTTTCCGCAAAATGATCCTAACAAGCCATAGCAGAAGATTTTGATTGGTGCGCTTAATCCAGGATGTCCATTGGGGGATTTCCGCTGTGGATGACCAAGGGATCCCCCAAACCACCTGGATCCATCCGGGCCCCATGTTTGGGAAACAAGGAAGACCTCCGTCATCTGTGCAGCTAGCTATCCCACTGGGTGCATTTCGGAAAAAACGGAGTTTGTCTGCAAAGTCATGCTAATTTGGTCATCCTCCCTGGATTTGCATGCTTCGCTCGTGATAAGGAGGTTTACGTAATTGTTTTTCTTATCTTTTGTCTCTGTTTTGAACAGCAGCTATTGATGTTATTTCATACACCCTGGTGCTGTAGCTTGCAGACAAAGTTCATACACTTAAATCCACTTAAGGCAGATGAGCCTCTTGTCGCAGAATGTGAAAATCCCTTGGCTCGACACCAATGGTTATTTTGTTTATGTAGTGATGCAGGAGAAAAAAAAATGCTTATTTATCTCTTATCTCCCAGACAGGCGTTTCTCTTATAATATCGCCTCTTGGGGTGCCGCTGTGTTGTGACCCGTGTTGCACTATGTTGGCGCCTCTTGGTCCTCATCTTAATAATTGCAGGTCTATTTTTAAGCTTGCATTTGTGTTCAGGTTGGGGAACTTAAGTTTATACGTTTTTGCTTTTCCACGCAGACACGAGGGACACCATGCAAACTCCACACTGAAAGATCCGCTACCGGATTCAAACCAGGGACTTGGTCCCCCTCGAACAGGAAGCTCGTGGGGAGAGATGATGGTGATGATTAGCACTGGGGGGGTAACTTAGGTCTACAGTCGGAAAATCCCGATTCAGGCAGGGTCACTCTCTTCAAACAAGTCAATTGATTCTCAAATTCTAAAATGTGTAAGGCACTTTTTTACCTTGTACTTGATCCGGAATTAATTTGATATATGTAGGTACAATGCAATAAACCCAATCCTTGCAGTATGATTTCTGGCGGTCCTGTTTGGCAGTTTTACTGAAAAAGGGGAGCTATAATATGAATATCTTATCCTTCGTAAAGAAAGGGCCAGGGATAGCGGAGAATGGTTCTCTCCACACTTCTTCTGTTCCATAGACCTGTAAAGTATCACCGGGGTTGTTTTATGAGCTTTTAGTAATTTTCCGTTGGCGGAAAAAAAAGCAGTCAGCGGTACTTAAGCGACTGTAGTGGAGGTGCAGTGACTAATATAGCAGCTAATCTGGCTTTCCTGCAGATTGGTGTGCACACTCTGCAGGTTATTTTTAGTCCAAAGATCAATGATTCATCTGGAGGAATAAAAAACAATGTTTCTCTGACCTTACGCTTTCCTTCGCAGCGGCAAAACACAAGCGCTCTTCAAAAGTTGGTCGTCACCTGTGCTCCACATCCTCAAGCTGCAAGGGTTTCCACGCGTCGCAGTCCGAGTTTATTAATCTGCCGTTGGTGTCGGCCAGCCGGCGGTTACCAAATGAGCCAATTAATGTTGAACAGATGAGTTGTACAGATTGGGAACAATTCATATGAAAATGATTTCTTAATCGTGTTGAGCGCAACCATCCCCTGAGCCCCAGCATTGCCGCTATACGCTAATGCGCACTGTCACTCTATGTCCGCCTGCCAGGGCTATATGGAAAGATAAATGTAATAGTGAACTTTATTTAACGTAAGTAAAAATTATGTATGCCATGGACTGGACTCTCAATAGGAATCAAAGCACTTCACATGAGTGAGCATTCACCCAGTCATACACCAATAGCGGTGTATGAGCTGCCATGCAAGGCACTCAACAGGCCATCAGGAGTAACTCGCGTTTCAGTGTTTTGCCCAAGGACACTTTGGCATGCAGACAGAATCGGGCAGGAACTGAACCACCAACCTCACAATTAGAGGGATGCCCGAGCTACCAACTGCTCTGGTTTGAATGCCAATCTGTTTCAAGAATTTTGAATGTAACTTAAATTTGCATAGAAAATTAAACCAATTGACCCAAATACTTGAATTTTGCATCATCTAAAACAAATAGGTTGGCAAGTTTTTTTATTGAACTCCCAAAAAATCAAGCTAAAATGGAAAAAAAAAAAGCTTGAGAAGCAGTCCTTTTCATCTGGTCAACACAGTAAATAGGCAGAAATAAAAGGAGATTACTACAGTGTGTGTGTATATGTGTGTGTCTCAACTCGCCACTTGAGAATACAGGGCCAGGACTGAAAAGATCAGTCGGGACTCAATAGATCATAATCCACTGCTATAAATGAATAACTACTTGTTGTTACACTATAATTAATTTGAAAAGTGCAAGATGTGCAAGATTTTTAGAAAAAAAATCATCTCTGGTGACTGGACGCAGGCACACACAGTAGACACAAAGACACAAGATCTCTGTGACGAAAGAATGAAGGCTGAATTGTATCACAGCGCAACCAAAACCGGATGACGTTGATGATAGCTCTTATCCTGGTGAGCGGTCCAAGGATCACGGAGAAACTCATTCGCATTCATAGCCATACATACAAACATGGCCATTGCAGATCATTGGCAACGAGAACAAACAATGTCTTATCAGTTCCCGCATTTCAAGTCCTCAGGTCCGAAACCAGAACAGGACGGATCATGTTTCGCCTGGGTGGGAAAAGCGGTTGCTTCGGTCCTCTTGCGCCTCTTCCAGCTTTGCCACATTTTCATCACTTTAACCTCTGACCTCTGATCAGGCCATCTGACCTCAACCGAGGAAGAGGAGGGGCAAATCTAGAAGAGGAGTTGTTGTACCCTCCATCTCGTGGACGACAATGGTTAATTAATGTTTTGAACCAAGTTTGCCAAGGTAAGTGGTCAAACTAATGTGACTGGCGAAGAGACGGACAAAGATGAAAAATGAAAAGTAAATAATATTGGTGAACGCCAACGGTTGGTTCCACGCAAGAGAAGGGTTTGGGGGTTCACAAGTTTTACACCCTTTGCCCCCATCACCACAGTTACACACGCACTCTGCCAGGCAGCCACAGTTTAGATTGGACTCAGATCACTCTGCAGCTTGAGCCTATTTATACTCATAAACAAACAGGAAGTCATAAAATAGACAAATAAATTGATAGATAAATAAATAAATAAATAAATAAATAGGAAAATTTCACACACTCATATTAAAAATTGCTTCCTATAAGGTATTATATGACTCTGCATTATATTATATATACATGTGTATTGTATCCATAAAATTCCCTCTAACTATGATATACTTTTGTGCTTTTAGAATATAAAATGTGTAGTCAGGAAATTCTGGAAAATTCAAAATGTATACTGGGCAAAATACAATAAAAAAATGGCAAGAAATTATTTGAAAATTCGAAGGATAAAAAAATGATTAAAATACAAATAGATAAATCCAATTCACCGAGGGAGTACATCAAAATAAGCAAGTAATTAAAATCTGTTGGAAATAACCCTAAGAGCCAGGAGGAAACACTGTAAGAATTATGAGAAGAATTGCCTAAAAATTCATTGAGATAATGTCAGGAAACAAACAAGAAATGAATCGTATCTAAATAAACATTTGTTCATTATCTATACCGTCATACCTCTTACCTTCCTCTCTCTCTATCACACTCTTGCTTTCTTTCTCTATTCTTTCTCACTCTCTCTCGCTCTTTCTACCCCAAACTTATAGCGACCAAAGGCCGCCTGCAATGAGCTTGGATCCGTCTAAGGTTTCTGTCCAGTTAAAGGCAGTGTTTCCTCGCCACTGTCACCATGTGCGAGCTCATGGGGAATGTTGAGTTCCTCTCAATCATTTAAAGAGTGTGGTCCACACTTGCTCTAGATTGAAAGTGAGACAACTCTGCCATTTAAATAAAATCTAACTTGAACAGGCCGCATATCCTGAAATCAGGGTCACAGGGTGGTGTAGCCTATCCTAGCTGTTATCGGGGTGAGAGGCGGGGTTTGCCCTGAACGAGTCGTCAGTCGATCATATGGCAAAATATAGAGACAAACAGTACAACAATTCACTCTCTAATTTATTCATTTTTTTCATCTAAGAAGGCATGACCATATTAAAAAAGAGGCTCTCCAAGATCATGATATGAACATCTTCCTCACTTCAAAGCCCTGCTTTGTCATCTAAAGCCCAGAGGAAGAAGAAGAAGAGTTTGAGTTTAAAAAATCCCTTTAATTAAACGTTGGGATTTGACAGGCATACATTCAGTGAGAACACGTAAAGATACTCAGTGCAGCTCAGTGGCAGGGGATCAACTTAGAATGAGAATATCAACTCGCCATGATTGTTTACAGAACACAAAACACCTCCTATCGCCCAAGTAAAAATAAAGTCCCCCCAAGTTGCAGGTTAAAGAAAAGAAATCAAATTCCACGTGTCTTAATCAGTGCTTTTAAGACCATAACTGGACTCTTGTCTGGAAACTAAACAGTAACAGCAACCTGGGACTTTCAATAAACAAATGAGGCATTGTTTCAGGGTGTGAACAAAACAGTTTCCTGTCACCCCAGGCTCAAAATGTGCCCTGTATGTGTTTGTGGCTGCACTGTGCACAATCTTCCACTGGAGGTCACTTGTCCACTTTGGCTTGTACATGGCTCGGCAGCTTCTCTCCGGAGAGGTGTCTGGTCCAAAGAACATTTGCCACTTGGATTTTTTCACTTGTAATAGGGGGTGTAAGTTAAGAACCTTGACACAAGTTGCATAGAGGTCTTTTTTGTCTGTAGGTTGAAACGCCTTCAAGCTTTGGGTTTCAAAGGTCAATAGCAGGCCGTCTTCGTCCTCCCACTTCCCAATCCATGGCAGGATGGTCAGCGAGGGGAACCTGTAGTGGGTGGTCTCATTCCATAGCTTGTGGCAGGAGCGATCCGACACAAATCACTTCAGGTAGGGAGGGGGAGCGTCACAGATTTCGTTGGTGGCCCTGGTGATCAGCCTAACAGAGGTGGTGCGTCTAGAATCCCTCAGCGCATTGCGGGAAGAGAGACTTAGCTGCAAGAGGTGACCCAGCTTTGTAAGAGCCGCCCTTGTGAGGCTGAGGCCCAGGCCTGTGGAACGCAAGAACTGGGATCTCAGGAAACCTTTGAAGAGCAGAAGCTCCTCCATCAGCCACCAGCCCAAGGGTTCATTCTCCACCCTTCTAAATGCTAGAACCAGTGAAGCTTGGAGGACTGAGCCATAGAACAATGTGAATCTGGTCTGGATGAGAACCTCCGGCTGCATCCAAAGAGCTGTCTGTCCAACCCCTTACCATCTAATCTTTTTACAAGAGCAGCTTCATTGTGATCAGCCAGCTGGGTCGACACATATAGGATCCTCTTCGCTGTATGCAGTCTGAAAGCTGAAAGCTGGCCCGTAGAGGACAGCTGAGGTGCTAGCCACCTCCACTTTGACAGCCGGGCACTAACTTTTTCTTGTACTCCTTCCCAGTTATTTCCCCTATAAGCCCCAGTCCCTAGGTACACCCCTAGCACCTTAAGGCCGTCCCTCTCCCAGATGAGGCCAGCAGGTAGGGTGGGCAATGTGTGCCCACTCCATTGGCCCAGCAGTAGAGCTTTGCTCTTTTCCCAGTTCACCTTTGCTGAGAGAGAGTATTCACAAGGTGCTTGACATCGTCCTGGTTGAAAATAAGCGCATGTGTATGATCAGCATAAGCACACAGACTAAAGGAGTGCTCCTGACCTCGTGGCCTCCGCAAGAGGAAGCCGTGCAGCCAGTTCCTGAGCCTAGTGAGCAAAGGCTTGATGACAAGCATAGAGCTGCTCAGACATGGGTTAGCCTTGTCTTATTGCTCGTCGAAAATCGATAGGCCATCTCAGCCATGTGCTCATTTTGACCAGGCATTGTGCATGATTGTAAAATAGGCGCAACCAGGATATAAAGTTGTTGCCAAAACCAAATGCTGTGAGTGCCAAAAACAAATATGATAGGCCCTATCAAAGGCCTTGTCTTGATCTAACGCAATTACACCAGCCTTCAAATTGTTACTGTCACATATATCAAGCACGTCCCCCATTAGAAAAATGTTGTCCATTATATTCCTATACCTGCGTGCATGATGTTCACTAGAAAACCCTTCAATTGGAAAGCGCCCTGGACAGGATTTTGTAATCCGCAGACATATGGGGCACAGTCCTTCAGTTCTTCAGCAAGGCCAGGTCTCCTGTCTTTGGAAGCAAGGCAAGGACTGCCCTCTGACACGAGCTTGGCAGGGAGACTTGTGGCACCAATGGACGCAGCCGCACTGGGCGCCATTTCAGCATTGGTGGGTGGCGCAGTAAGAGAAGCGCCCCCTGCCGCGGCGGAAGCCCGCAACGCCATCGTGCCGCCGTCAATAACCACATCACCCTCTGATTCCGGCCTCTTGTGAGGACAAGCAACCCGTTTGTGCCCCACATCCCCACATACCAAACTTTTCATTTGCCCTGATCTGACGTACACCATATAGGAGGCATCTCCATACTTCACCATGAATGAGCCCTCCAGGGTCGATGACGGCACCTCCAAAAACATGAAAACCTGCCTCCTCAGGGACTGACCATGCTTTAGCTTACATCCTTGCTAAATCCTCCTGTTTTAAAGCCACTGGCAAAGTTTCCAAACCTTTTAAGTTCATTTTCTAACAGTCCGTTTGGAATGATGGGTGGTACACCAGAGACGCTGATCCACGTCGAGGGTATGGACAGGAAGGATTCCTGCAAGAAGGTATCGCCTGTGCCCAGGCCACTCGTAATCAGCTGGCGGTCAGCGCTTCAGAGTTCAGGAGGGCAACCACAGCTCGGATCATTCTGGACGCATACGGCAGATTTTCATGTCCCACCTGCTCGCTGACTGCAAGCAGTATTCCCTCAACAGCCACCGTGCTGTCAGGCGGCATTATCCTTGCTCCATGCCGGAGAGACAGAGGGCGGGCTCAGAGGACTCCATGTATTTGGTTTGCCGGCACCCAAACAATTGAATAAAACAATCAAACAGTCACGAATATGAACAGAAAACTACAGATATAAAAGAAACTAAAAAAAATAAGTACATTAATGGAAAAAGTTGAGTGGAAAAAGAGGCCCAAATGGCCCCAAAAGCACCGGAAGAAGAAGTTTCTCCTCAAATCCTCCTTCCCGTCCCTGTGCAGTTTCACAAATTCAACTTGATTTAAAGGCGAAAATCCAAAGCCTTTGACTTGTTTGGGAGCTGAGTTGCAAACAGTTTCTCCACCTGAGAATGGGGGAGCCAACAGGAGCAGCAGGCCATGTATATTCATCAGCCTCCTTCCTTCTGCATGTTTTACACCTCAGATTAAAAAAAAACATATATTCAACGTCTGTTTTTAATGATGTATCCTTGAAAATCAGACAGTTAAACAACCTCTGATTGTTTAAATGGGTTACTGAGTTGCTTCTTGATTTACTTTTATTCAAGCTACTTTGTGCAAAAAGCATTACTTGCTAAATCAGTTTATGGCTGTTTTCTGAGACCATTTATCTGCATTTTCTTTTTAGTTTTTATTAATTCGTGTACATTCTGTTTGCAATTATCAAAATACATTATTGCTGTCAGATTATTTTGTATTTTTTTCTCTTACATTGTCTTTTGGTGATTTTTTTTAATTTAATTTTATTTCTGTTAGGTTTTCATGGAATTCCTCTCAGAGTTTCATGTGGAATGAAAAATAGATGTGTTATATATTTTTCATCTGCACCTAATATCATCGAAGTAAAGAGTCAGTCGTCAGTCAGTCAGATCTGCTGTTCGCATCAATCTGAGTAAAAAGGTTCAATTTCTGTGATAATTTCTGATAATAGTCTGTCTCCTAGTGGTCTAGAGTATTACTACACTCACTCTGAGACACGACAGCCAATCGCACAAAGCCTGTTGTTCATCATCAAATAAGCAACTGCTGAAATAACTAAAATATGCTGCACAAGAAAAGGGGCTTTGAGTTTGGGAACAAACTAAAGAACAGCTTATTGTATCTAGGCAACAGGTTGGTTGCCAAGTGACAGAAACAGAGGTCATGACACCAACGGGCATGTAACACAAGGGAGACACATCACCTGCAGCCAGATCTGAAAATCATCTAAATCAAAATATCAGCAAAAGATTTCCATTTAAAACACTGAATATTTTTTACCTAGGTATCCTTTTGGAGAAACAAAGTTAAAAGTAATTTTTTGAAGACTGTGTTCACTGTGTACTTTTTAAAGGAGCAATCAAACTGCTTCTGTATTTTCGGCACACTTTTTAAAAGAAAATAAAACCAAGAGGATTTGAAAAACATAATATTTGAATTTAATGTAATTTACACCATGAATGGAAATTGCAGATCAAATTAATGCGCTACATTATGTACACATACATATAAATGCTTGATATGACCCTTTGGAATTTCTCATAAGTATAAAATAGTATCACATGCTAATAGAACTCAAACATTGTACCTAACTGCAGTATCTGAGAAAATTTACCTAGGGATTGTTTGACATCTGTTGATGGAGGTAGTTGAGCTCAATTCAAAACCGAATGCGTTTCAACAGAGAGTAAGTGTGTTTGTAGCGCTCCCTTGTGGTCAGTTGGGATACTGTATTAACACTGGGTCACTCACAAACGAACTGAAACCAGCTGAAACATAAACATTTCACCAACGGATATTAAATTTTTTAAATGATATGCTTAATTTTTGCCCTTAGAGTCAAAATATCAGTGAAGTTCTCTATTTCTATACCAAGATCACATGGTTAATATAAGTCTCAGACAATCTTCATCATCCATATTTGCCTGGGGCTCTTTATCAACATTTCTGTTCATATTTGATACCAATCATTCATATATTCCTCAAATAACTTGCTCCTATTTCATAGCACTGCAGATAATGTAACAATACCTTCTCTGATCAAAAAATAAAATGTTCCAAAAAACTGAAAAAAATAATGGCCCGAGAAATGTACAAGAGCTGAATTATAAATCAGGAATTTATCTATTTTGTATGGTTGTTGATTTTACTGACTACTGTCTTATTTTGATTTTTTTTTTCATTTAATGATTGTTTCAAAATCCATGTATCGCCTAGAAAAAACAGAAAATAAAATACCTCAATGCATCACAAGATAAAAAATTGTCCAAGGAACGGCCCAAAATCAGTGAATGCTTTCCAAATCAAGAAAATGATTCTTTATCATTCTGCCCAGAAAGACAATCTAAATAAAACACTTAACATTTCAAAAGAGTTGCGGTGGTCTGAAGGGCCTTTTAGCCCATTTCAAATGAAAGAAACATTAGAAAAATCAAACAAAAAAGTTTCGGACCCTTGAGAAAAAAAACCAAATGACCCTAACACCCCTGAGCCCCTGGAAGGACTTAGAGTAGAATCCCAGCGGAAGAAAGCTGAGTTGATTAAACATTGCTGGCTAATTGAGAGCATGGAGCTCATTTGCGAGGAATCCCAGAACTTTTCCCTGCCAGAGAGGAAGTCATTAAATAACTCTATGTGTCTAATTCTAAACTGTGATTAAAGATTAATTAAAGAATGATTTTATTATTACTACTTTGCCCGGTTGCCCCTGATGCCACTGGCTAACTTGGGATTGATCCCAAAGAGCCCGGCTATTGATCCAGATCTTCATCAAATGTTTAAATACTTTTTTTTTTTTTTTGTTATTTATTTCTTGTCCTCAAACTAGGATAACAAAAAAAAATGTCCATGCTATTTTTGCAACATCTTACCCTTTTACAAAACCTCTATAGATAAAAGCTGCCCATTGCACCCCCTACTGGAGACTGAATAAGCTTATGGATTCATTCAAAAATTTTTTCCAACACAATTATATATGTATAGATGTATATATACACATCGCTCAAAGATTAGAGGTCACTTAAGAAAATCAGGTCTAAATGGGGGGAAAAGAAACTTGGATATCTGTCCTGATAATTAGTAACTGATGTATTTGTAACCAAAGGAGGGCTCATAATTTGATGTAAATTAAAATGATCACCCTATGTAGGGGTGAAATCAGAGACAACCCAAAAATGAAAGTGGAAATATGATTCAGGAGACTGGTCCATTTTGCCAAAATGTCACTGTCGCAACTCTATACCTTGTGTAGCCCCCAACATGCTTGTATGCATGCCTGGCGTGGTATGCTCCCAATGAGACAACAGTGGGTGTCCTAGGGGATCTCCTCCAAGAGGTTGGAGGAGATTTCAAAAAGCAAGTGGTTACTCCAGGAGAGCCGGACAGGGTTGTAGTAGATCCTAAAACCCTCAGCCGGATAGGTACCTGGTCCTCTGTGCAAAAGAGGAATAGGATGATGTACGCCCACCTGATTAGGTTGAAATTAGTCAAAACTCATACACAGATGATCCACAGACAACAGCATAGATTTGATGGAAGCAGCGAGATTTATTGTTGTCCATCCAGGCTTTAGAAATCCTCTCCACTCCACCAGAATATGACAAACAACCACGCACATATTATAATAATATAAATATAAATATAAAAATGGACAATTTAATGGTGTAACAATTCTGAAACATGGGGTCATACATTTCTTCTTCAGGATGTTAAATATCCAGCTGTATCATTGTTTTTCAATATGGAGGACAAAAGGAGAGTTCATGTTATCATGAATTAAAATGTAATTACACAAAAGATTCTCAGTCGCCCACATATGTATGTAACGCTATCGGTGGGATATAAATATGAATGAAAAAGCAATGGTGACGTTCTTAGACTTGGAAAATTTGGGAAAATGCCCAGAATGGGTATTCTGTGAGCACCAATAAGAATCCAGGTGTGGTTTCATACTCTTACGAGCAGCAGAAAGCACTCATATTCAAATGTAAACGTCGGTTTTCACCTTTTCTAATAATGGGGGATCACCAAAGATTCTTTTCAAATGGAAATCCAAATAATGGTAAATAAAAAGCACTTGACAAGACATTTTCAAAGTTCTCTTAAATCCTGTAATAAGGCTGGAACCTGAACACAGACAAGATAGGAAACTTTTATACCTTTTCTGTGAAAAAATGAAAATGAAATGTTTTTGGTCATAGTCTGTTTCAGCCTGCCACTTTCCAACAACAGCTCAGCTAAAGACTCCAGACATGTGCTCAACAACCTGCAATAAGGTCCCTATAATACATGTTATTAGCAATAAGGTCACAATAAGGTCTTATAAGGCGCTTAATAAGATTATGTGTGATAAGTGTTTGAATAAAAGATGTTTAGTGCACAAGAAAAACTTGTTGACAGCATATAGACTAATCACAAACTAATTATGAAGTATGAGATTCTCATTTTTTCTTATCACAGAATCATTTTTTTGTTGAGGCTCACTGCATTTATTGCTCTATCAATACATGCTTAATTAAAAATCTAATTCTAAATACACACGGAACCATTTGTGATTTTAACAACATTTAACTGAGTTATCAATCAACTATTAAATCATCTGAAAGCCACTACCTCAATTATGTTGTCACCAGTTTGAATCATATCTTAAGATTTAAGGATTTCTATATTCTCCAAATTTAGTTTGCTTGAAAGCATTTTTTTCTAGTCTATTTCATTTTCTGCAAGGGTAATTGAAATATCTCAAGGTTATGGATACCTAATGACTTAATATGTATTTAAAATGTACAAAACATATTCATTTAATTTTTGTAAGTCAGACATATTATATACTGTGTAAATATCTATATACTGGATCTACAAACAAATAAAATATTTCAAGATTTTACAAATGTTTAATAAAATAGAAACAAATATAAAACCAGATTCTAAAATCTGAAGTATTCAAGAGTGAGTACATTCTAAAGTCTCTACTCAACATTTTCAATTTGCTATTTTGTTACAATGAGAGCTTAATGTGAATTGTGATTAATGAATCTTTAATAAAGCACTTGACGTGATTTCATGTGACCTAAACTAGAAACAAACGCTCTTAAACTAGATCAAATTTTAAGGATTTAAATTAAATTTACATCGCAAAAAAGCTGCTTACAGTTAAAACTGGCTGTGTTGGCTCTTATGTATTAAGCATCTTATAAAGAATTATTAGGACCTTAAAGAGTTAAGTAACTCATAGTACAAGAAATGGATATGAATGGTTTTACGATGGATATAAAATCAACTTTAAAAAGGCTGACTGTGTATTATTTGAAGTGAATCGAGCGTCTTCCCGGTTAATTTTATGGCCATTTCTAATTTCTTGAGGTGTATGATGTAATTTTAGAGGATTTACTGAAGCTTTCGATGGATTTTCCAGTAATTCTTTGCAAATCCCTGCATGGGATCTTAAGGTTTGACAACTTCTGCTTATCAGTGATTGTTCAGTATCCAAAAGCGAAAAATAAATACAACCTTAAAATATACAACTTTAAAATAAACAAGTTTCCCCTTCATACAAAAAAATAATCCTTTTATCTTCTTAAATCTTTAGGGGATTTCCAGGATGTGCGGGAACCCTTGAGGACCCCACCAAAAGGGCAACCGTGTTGATGCATCTCTGCAGCGGTGTGTTTCTCTGTCAGCTTGTTCGGGTGATTAATATATTAATAAAATCAGAGCGTTGGGAATGAAAGACCTCCAGGTCATGAATTAAGAATGTTTGTGCGATGAGGTCATTCGGGCCGGTTGCGTCTTCGCAGGCCAGACGCCGGCTGCTCTGCCACCTCTTCAGTGTTTGTCTTAGAGGGGGCAAATACTTCACCCTCCTCTCTGTCACCCTCCTCCACTTCCTCCTTTCTCTCATCTTCTTCCTCCTCCATCTCCACGCCAGACTCCTCTGGGACAAGTTCGGCCGTCTCCTGGGCCACCGTTGTGGCTTCATCTTTACCTTCTACGTTCAACGGACAGATGTCTTCGCCTCCCTGAGGAGCCTCGGCAGCACCCAGGGACTCGATGAGGGCTTCTAAGTTGCGCTCACAGGACGCCTCTGAAAGACAGTCATGATCAGTCGGAGACGTTCTTCAAAATTTCAAAGTCCTTTTTAAATTCCTCTATTTTTTTTCTAGCATCGGGCAAATACTGGCTTGGTGTAATGAATGTACTTTGGGAGCAGGAAAAGATGGAAGCGTTTCTATGGTGCACGGAAAACCTTTGAGGAATTTTAACTAAAGCAAAGAGATTTGTTTTGGTCAAACCGTGTAGCTCAGTCAATATAAATGTGGTTATTAATTATGATGAGGTTCATATACCTGTTCCAACGACTCATGGAGACACAACAACGTCATGGTTTAAACATTTAGAGCAGGTGAAGAAGAGACTCACTCCTTCTGCCCGTAGCATTTAAAGCATTTAAAACCTTTGAGATATTACATCTGAGTCAAATGTTTGTCTCAAGATAAAAATCGAGACATTTCAATTGAGGCCTAATACGTTTGGATTTTTTTCCAAATTTGAATTCAGGACAATTTAGCCATCTGTGAACCTATTGCCGTATGACACAGTTACTAAAACCACATCCCCCCTTGGCAGCTGTGGTTTTAATACAAGATGACTCTTAGCAGGCTTGAATTTCTGGCGGACAGAGGACATGGTTATGACGCCTCACCGTTCACGTTGAGTGGCGGACATTCCATTCCTCTCTTCTTCATCAAGTAGCGGATGGTCTGGAGCTGCGTCATGATCTCGTTCTTCTGATCCTGGGCCACTGACTTTACACTAAAAACCCAGGATAATTGAAGATATGCTGAGAGTGAATTCACAGGAAACAGTGAAGCCTCCGAGCTTTCAGGGAGATATTGGCTCATTCGGGATGATGCCTGAAGTAGCTGAGGAGACAGATGCTCCTCTGCTTCACTGCAGCGCCGGTTAACTTAGCAAAATGGTATTCTGTGGTAAATGCTAGCCTTCCCTGTCTTATTAATTCACTAAGTGATGAAATATGAAAATACTAGCCAGCCACTCTCAAAATCAGAACAGCTTTCCTGACTGTCCACAGGGTGAAGTGCTTTCAGAAGCGAACTCAGGTCATCAAGAGAAAAAAAGTCAAGAGATTTCCAACTGGTGTTGACAAAATAATTGAGAAGTAACAGATAGTTGCAATTGTAATTTCAAACATGTGGAATGACTGAACATTTTGGCAGTGTTTTCTGGTGAAAACTGGTCTTGAGCTGCCGCAGGTGACCATGCTTCAGGGGGAACAGTCAATTGGTAGTGATCAGGTTTCAGGAGCACTATCTCAACAGGAAGCGATGTCATCAGAACAGGGTTTTTGTTAGACAGAGACTGACCAGTTGGTGAGCGGGTCCAGCTGCGTGAGGATGGAGTTGAGCATCCTTTCTGTCTGTGCCAGCCTTTGTTCAAGCTCATTCAGCTGGTTCTCTGCATTAAATAAGGACACACACACACGCATACATACACACACACGCCATGGTGACTCCCTGTAAACAAATAGCAGCTGGTCTAAAGAGAATAGGCCAATGTAAATACGTCACACACCTGCATCTGCTGATTTTTTAGCACCCTTTGCAAATTTGTCTTTCTGAGCCTGGTCATCCGAAGACTTGATCTGTCAGTTTGGGAAAATAAAGATATCGTAACTATTAATGCAACATGTGCAACTGCAACCAAATCTCACCTAATTATGTATGTATGTATGTATGTATGTATGTATGTATATGTGTTTGTATAGATATATATGAATATGTGCATATGTATGTATTTATACATACATACATATATATATACACACACACATACATACATACATACATATGTATATACAGTATGTATATATATACACACACATACATATATACATACATATACACACATACATATATATATATACATATACATATATATGCACACATACATATATATACATATACAGTATATATATATACATACAGTATATATATACATATACATATATATACACATATATATATACACATATATCAATTAAAGGACACATATCAAGAAAATATTATCCTATCCTATCATAATTAACGCAATTAATATATAAACATTGACAACCAACATTGTGAAGTCTTGATTTGGTTTCTGAGAGCTCTTTGCTCATTTCTTTTCCCATTAAATTTGATAATGATGCCAACCTCCCCCCAAAAAGTCAGATAAGTTGGTTGACTTTAGGAGATGCCATTAGCTAATTAACTCCTCTTCAAAAAACAGCAAATATCAACAAACAAAGCTGTACATTGACTCTCTGTGTCTCAAAGGGAGGTGACATTTGACTTGTGGGGTTTTATGGTTGACAAATAGTGTACTTTTTCAGGTAGGCACTTTGATGAACTGTGAATGTAGTTTTTGTATATTTGTTGTCATTAAAAGGTCTATTGTCGTGCTTGTGTGTATGTATTCTTAATGTGTTTTAAGCGTATGAACATTTTGTTTATTTGATATTTGTAGTGTTGTTTTATATTGTTCATGTAAAGGACAACTAGGGACAAGTGTTGAAAGTTATCTATCTCTGTAAACAGGACATCAGGCGCATTTCTTGAAATAACACTTCATTAAAATTGTATCATCCCTATCTGAATAAAATTATATTCTATGATATTTGGGTAAATATCATTGATGAATATGCCAGAAAATGATGTGAACAATTCTTGACAACATGCAAAATATTATTACATATTTACTGAAGAATCTCCAAAAAGTTCTGCAAAGCAGCAATTTGAAAAAAGGTGAAGCAGTCAGTAATTATATTTAATGAAATCTTTTGATTGTAATATCAAAAAAAAAAAAAAAACCTGTGACAACATTTGCCTCTAATTACAGCAAATATGGATTTATATTTAACTGGTTGTGAGAGTAGTTAAAAGCAGGATCCTCCATTTAGTCGCTTCATGCCATAAAAACATTGTGTACCTTCAGAAACTTGTAGGCAGCGAATACGCCCACACCGATGGCGTAGAGCGGCATGAGCGTGAACACGTAGCCTTTGTTGTTGTTGGCCTTGAACTTATCGCTCTTCATCTCCTGCTCCATCAGCTTCTTCATGTGCTGCATGTTCTCAGAAGATTGGGGAGAGTTCAGGTGGACGGGCTGGCCCCTCATCGCCCCTGGACCTGGACCTCCTGCACAAAAACAGCATAGGCGATTAGGTTCACGGGATACTGCAGTCAACAAAATTCATCCTGTTGCTTGTAGCAAAACAAATCCTGCTTCTGATGCAGATGGAATTTTCACTTCCTTCCTGCTAAGCACATCAATGACAAGTGACCTGCAATGACCTTAGAAGTGCAATCACCTTAACAGTTTCCAGGAATTCTCTAAATTCTGATCGGTTCATATAACGTAATCTGCCTTGTTATTGTTTCTCGTGATGCATCGTGAGTAACATCTGAATGCAACCTGTCAGGGAAGTCTTATGAGCTTGAACTATATAATACTAATATATACGTATATATATCCACACACACACACAGCCACACACACTCACACACACACACACACACACACACACACACACACACACACACACACACACACTTGAAATTACAAATATAAGAGAGAAACAAACTTCTCACTGGATCGATGTGTTCTCAAAGAAAGAAAACACACAAGTGAAGAACATGGTTTTCATTGGCTATTTTTTTTCCATTCAATCCAACCAATGCTCTTATAGTCATACATGGTTCACATGAAGGAAATATATCGAATATAGCTATATCTGCAACACTCGAATTTCCCCAATGGGGATCAATAAAGTATTATCGTATCTTATCTTATCTTAAGGTGTACAGCCAATATTGTATTCATATAAAGAAGAAAGGAGAAGCACATCTGGTACAACGAGGCATATTGGGAGTGTCTCCAAGAGCTGAGCACGGTACTCGAATAAAAGGGAAAAAAAACATGAATGTTACTCTTTTCTTTTTTTTTTTAAAACACATTTCAAACTGACATTACTATTGCATAATGCATTTTCTACTGTCTATTAGCAGAACAGTCTGAAGGGGGAGCATGAAATTAATGTACTGTATATGCAATCATGTCATGTGTGAGCGGTGTAGGGCATTGCACAAGGTGATGACCAGGCCATCAGGAGAAATTGGGTTCAGTGTCCTGACCAAGGAATGGGGCACCGATTGGAGGGCCACCCACGCTACCAACTGAGCCACAGCTACAAATCAAGTGCTTGTCTAAATGATAACATTTAGTCAGCAGGGGATAGGTGGGCTCACAAGTAGACCTTATTTGAGTGCAAGAATGTGAGGTGAAAAGCCCAAGTCTACCTAACATCCTTTTATCATATATTTTCCCCCCAAAAATGTCTCCACTAAAATAAATTAATAAAGATTACATAATTTCTCTACTTTATACACTGTAACCACCAGCACGTACATGAATTTAAGTGAAACGAAAAAGTACATTACAATCATGTCATCTAATTGATCCTGTGTTACCTCTTAATTAAGGTACTGATTTTGTAAATACTAAAATGATCATTAGAGCCCAAATTGGGACCTTCGGGGATATTTGTGTCTCTCAGAAGAAGATGTTAAGACTGGGCTGTGTTAGCAAACTCTTCCGCGAGCAGCGTCCTGTCAAGCTTAGAAGTCCGGGGAGCTAAGTTAGCTAGCAACCATGCTAACTGACACATCCAGCTAAGCTCCCAGTGAACGGACTACGGGGGCGGTGAGGGGCCGAGGCCACTGCGGGCGAACACAAGCACATTCCCCGATTCCGGAAGACTGCGTTTTACTACCTTTCCGACCGTAGCGAGGGTCGAACCTCGCTTCCTTTGCCCCGGTACCGCTGCCGACGCCGAACATCCTCGGCAGGACGACGAACGTGAAAAGCACCGCCGTGAAAGCCAAAGCAATTTGATGGGATGTTGACAAAACCATCCTCCGGTAAACCTGCGGAAAGAGATATCGAACGAGAAGGAGCGACGGGAGTTGCGGGAATCTGGCCTAAAAGCGAAGCGGGGAGAAAACGCTGGATAACCCCGGCGTTCAGGCAGGTTTTGTAACAGTCCCCCCAGTCAGTCAGGGAGCTCAGCCGTCCGTCCCTGAACAGCTGCGCTCTCCCTATTCGACAGCGCGACTTCCGCCATGAGATTTTTTAAAATAAAAGGGGAAAAACTAGGGCTAACTGCCACAAGGGAGGACAGAGACGACACTCTGAAGGGAGAGACAAAGAAAAACTATTGAATTCATCTGGTTATTCTTAAATCCCACTCGCTAGAAAGAGGGCCGTTTTTTATATTCAAAAAATAAGCACCGTGTATAGTAAATAAAAATCATTTATTAATGCTCTGCAGTAAATACAATGGATTTATTAGTTTAAAACATTATTTGGTAAATGAGGAACTGGTTACTTGGATACCTTTTTACATAGAAAAACATGCAAGGAACTTAACGCGTGAGTTTACAATGTATTTCATGTAGGCGTTTTTAAACCGTCAAACATGCAATATGAAAAAAAAAAAAACAATGACTCAAACGATGTGCAGGAGAGGATGAAAACATTGAGGGTGCAGGTTAATGAAACATGAGTAATCACCTTAATTTACTGTAGTTGCAATTCATAACAAAAGGTGTACAAGTATTTTCAGCTTAATAAAGTTAGAATGTAACAGCATGTATAAACAAGTGTAATCATCTCTAGATAATTATAGTTTTACTGCAAAATAAAACGATCTTTGTAACAAAATTACTTCAGATGTCATGAGTTATAAATCTAAGTCTCCTGTATTTAAAAAAAAGTTCACCTTCCACAGCACTTGAATACATGGAATATCTCAGATGCAGGCTCTGGAGAACACTCATTAAGATATGTTCATACATCATGTTTGCGCAGCTTTACTAGCAAAATCAAATTTCAATTTCAT
Source organism: Fistularia tabacaria (assembly GCA_901007705.1). NCBI lineage: Eukaryota > Metazoa > Chordata > Actinopteri > Syngnathiformes > Fistulariidae > Fistularia > Fistularia tabacaria. The sequence goes on from CAAKHD010000444.1 coordinate 69,009, forward strand.
ATAAATAGTTTTATTTACCTTCCAAAACAATGTCACATGGCCAGGAAGTTGAGGAGAACAGAACTTTTAGAGATTCTTTCAACACACCAAAATATACTCAAAATATACCAAAAATACACCAAATTAAGTGAGAACATAACCTTCTATCCCGCTAGTCAGAAAACAAAAAAGCAAGAATTATGATGCACCTGAAGGAGCAGGATATATATACAGTTGATATAGCTACCATTTTTTGTAATAATATCACAACAATTTATCAAAAAATACAATTCAAAAAGGCTCATTCTGTGTGTGTAATCCTGTCCATAAAACAACAATTACCTTGAACACAGCGTTTTTTCATTATCTTATTTTAAGATGTCTTGCTGTAGGCTTACAGGCAGGAAGGCACTGTCAATCAATCATCAGTTACCAGAGATACTCCTGGCTATTCAAGACAATACAGGAAAGTGTGATGCTAAGATTTATTTTAAAAATTTACTCTCATTTGAAAATGGTATTGATGAAATATATAATATTAACCATAATGGTGTAAAGCAATAGGATACCTACTGAAAGACATTTACTTCTGACTGGTTTTAAAACAAAGTGAACAGGGATTGTATGTTCTGGATATGATCCTTATATTTACTAAATCAAACGTGGTTGAGAGGGGAAGGCAGCTCTTTATATATTCACCGTCAGAAAGAACAAACTGTCAAGCTCTTGCACATAGACACAAAGCTGGAAAAGAAAACACAGCAAACGATTACTGTCTAGTCCAGCAACCCACATGCAAAGGAGTTAACAAGAAAGAAAAAAAACATGTGCCGCCATGCGTAAAATGTAAATAGGATTTTGCATGTCTCATAAGAAGGATACAATTACATTTAGCTGAATTTCCATTCATACAACAGCCCTAATTCCTCATTTATCAGGTGAACATGGTAAGAAAAATTCGAATGTGAGCATTACAATGGAAAGATAAGTAGTTATCAATTCTGAGCAGATGCTACATTTAATCTCAGGTCAAGTCTCACCTGGTGATGCAGGGGGGAGTCAGTGGAGATCTTCTGCCGCAGTAAATCTGTCGAAGACCAGATACTGAATATCACATGTGAATATATTCATTATTTAAAAACATAAGCTTGGAAAAACACTATCTGTGCAGAAAATAGCTATATTTTTCTTGGTAATCACATTTTCTCCATGTGTTTCAAAACCAGGCAGAGAAATTATTCCTAATTCATGCTGATATTTTCACGACATCCACCCAGATGCTATGGCTTTGATAAAATCAAATGGGATCATTCTGAAGTACCAGCTGGCACATTAAGATCTAATCATATCTGAAAGGGTTGAAGCTGTATCAAAATGAAAGCTAAAGTGTAGTGTAACTGTCCAAGCAGAGTTGACAGAGTTAAACTAAATCCTGACCTGTTTCTTTGGCTAAAAGTACACAGAATAAGACAATTGAAGAATGTTCAAACAGGTATGGAGAGAAAATATAGCAAAAGGTGAAAACAGCTGGTGTCAAATAAAAAATACAGAATAAGGTTGACTTATTGCAGCAATAAATTACCTATGGCTATGTTTCCAAAATTACAACACAAAAAAAATGCTCATCCTCTAATCAATAAAACTACACCGAATTGGTGACACAATCCAAAACCTTTTATGCAACGTCAGTTTCATAAATTTGTTGTGAAAAGCTGCACATATATAAAAACAGAAAAAAAAAACATTTATTTCTATTTACACACACACAGACATAAAAAGGACAAGGAAAATGAAAAGTAGCTGCTTAGGCTACTTTGCACTTCTGGCTTCTGTCTCTACAAGTATCCTAGGTTTCAATTTTCAAATCAGCAGGCAAGAATAACCATGATGATTGCATTGTCCAAAAACTTCTGGAAGGTTGATTTGAGGCATCTAGCCCCACCACATCCCCATTAAAGATCAGGCTGAATAGCTGAATGTGTTATTTTTGTATATCATTTGTGTCCTACCTTTATCTCTTCTAATTCGAAATCACTTTGATGGGAAGCACTCTTTAAATGTATCTATTATCATCATCTATGAACCCTCTACTTCAGCATTCACATTATATAAATCTTGTTGTTATGATTGGGACAATTAGCTAGATACTATATTTCTTACACTGAGGATTTTCCAAGTGTACAGGGGGAGGTGAAGCCATTGGCCCTGCAGTCCTCACAGGTCCTGCCTCCTTTCTCAGCCGGGCAGCTGCACTGTACCGGCCAGCTTCTGTACAGACCTGCCTCGTCACCACAAGACTGACTGACATATGTCACCTCCGACTGGCTGCATTCACAGGGCTGCGTCTGTGTTGGAGAGCCAAGGGGGTCTTGATGCTCATCGTGCTCCACGGGACTCTGTTGGACCTTGAGAGGGGCCTGGTCATCCAGGCTATGGGGTGGGTCCAAATTGGTGCTCGGCAGTGGAAGCACTTGGCTTAATTTCTGAATTACCTTAAGACAGTTCAGATACAAAAGTTTTAACAGAAACTTCAACCGAAAGGGTATGAGACAAAGCCATATTCCCAATAAGCATTTTTTTATGAACAATATAGGGGTACTGCATTAGAAATAATTATGGAAACATCAAAAATTGAAGTCATCCTCAAATGCAAAAATATTTTGCTTTTTTTTTGTCACAGACGGAAAACCTTTGGTCACTGTTTCTCTAGACGTATCAAATGCAGACAGCGTCAAGTGTGTTTGGAAAGAAAAATCTATTGCACATCATCTGCATTTCAGCTGGAAAAAAGGAATAAGGTGATAGGAGGCCACCAAATGGCAGGTTGAGTACAGGAACATTTAATGTCAGTAGCAGGAAACAAATTAAAAAACCTTAAACTTTTGGTTTTTTCCCCATTCAGTGGTATAATTTCACAACTGAACTCAACACAAAAGTTTTGAATAACTTAAGTATTCATCAAATTTAATGTTGTGTAACAGTATAAAATAAGACATTACTATTGACTTCAAGGGAAGTCAGATAGGAAGATAGGAAAAAAAGGCTGTCAACATCTAGTTTGCTTGAAACTCTTAATTGTATAATTAAACCATTGACTTGTGGGAAATGTATTACCAGGTGTTTTTTGTGATGAAACCTCTACATCAATGTGAGGTTTGGATGCACTAACCATCATTTTAGGCAGTAACAGTCTCAGAACATACACTACAGAGTTCAAATATGTATAAAGTACAAATTATTGAAAAGAGTAATATAGTAACATATTATCAAACACAGCTCAACATAACTTGGGATAGCACAGTGTCATGTGGCATAATCTATACAATTTTGTATGTATGTGAAATACTATAACAGTGGTATAGCTTAGAATAGTAAACTATAACATAGTGCAGTAGTGCAATGCATTGTCAATCTTATTGTCAACAAACAACTTTTCAAACATTACGTTATGATACATAGCAAAGTACGATGAAGTCAGTGTAATCCAGGTGAAAATGTCTTAAGCTGTTTTTTTAGTTGTGAAGAAGGGAGTTCAAGTACTCACATTTTCCATGTCTGGTCTGCTGCAGCGGCGACTTGAGGTGCAGTCCAAGGCCAGTCTCAAGAGCCTCATGGCCACAGAGGTCACCCACTCACCGGCAGTACTATCCAGAAACTGCAGGCAGGAGTCCACACCACCACTGTTCTCCACCTCAGTCACCAGCACCTCTCTCTGACAAGGAAAAAAAGACACACTGAATGTCTAGGTTAAGGTAGAAAAATACTGTGTGTTGTTCATTCACTGAATGCTTAATACTACAAATTGCTTTAAAAATCTAGTTTGTACATTAAGCTTCGATTTTCATTGAAAATTGTCAGGTATTAAGATGAGTGCTGTAAATTATTAGAGAACAAATACTAAATTTTCTTATGCTACTGTCACATCAGTGTTGATAAACAGAAAGGCAGAGTAAAATCAGCTTTTATGTGAACTAAAAGATCTGTCATGCAATTAGTGAACTTGATGACGTAAAGGAAAACAATTAAAAAAATGTATCCAGATTTGACATGACCAATATCTCTTCTACAGATAGATCTGGTAGAGTCAGTATATTAGTGCATCCCAGGTTTATTGTTGGAACAACTACAGCAGGTTATAAAGGTGTTGTTGTCTTTTTTCTGATCCATCAATGCATCAAGTAGTGTTGACTCACCAGTAGGGTTTTTTTAGGTTTGACTTCTATCACCTTTCGTCCTGTGACTGTTTCCATCATAACCTAAGAGCACAAGAGCACGTGGCAAATATATATTTAAGAAAGGTGTTTACAGTATAATGCCATGTCAAGTACCATTTACAATATAAAACATCGCAGTTGACATCTTTATACAACCTTTAAAAATAAAGTCAGCAAGTGAATCTGAGTTTCTTTCATTTTTGTTGTTTTGTCTTTCACAATTGTTAAATTTAAGGAAAGGTAATTATTGAGTATCAGTCATCAGAATTACATTTTGTACGTGTGTTTTTACCTAAAAATTGCTGAGAAAGTACATGACATTAAAATGTAAAATACCAAGTTCCTAGTATTCAGACAGGCAATACCTAATTAATGACCTGAAAATAAGCAGGAATTCATGAAGGGTGACATGTCTAAAATATATATTATCATGTATGACAATATTGTAGACAAAGCTGAACCCTTAGCTCTAGTCCACAATCATTGCATTTTCATGTATTCATTCATTAATTATTCAACCACTTATAATGCACACAGGTGCGCTGGAGCAAACACTCAGGGAGAAGCTGGAGACCCTGAACCACCACTGGATTAATGATAATACTAAGGAGTTTAAGCATTTCAGGTGACTGCTGCTAAAATAAAGTTAGGAGAGATAGACATGGAAATAATGTGGGGACAACAATCTGAAAGTGATTAAAGTACACAAATCATGTCGATCAAAAGCAAATATACAAATAATTTCACAGGGCTCTTTAGAGGTTTAGATAGTGTAGATTTTAAATGATATATTCATAATACTTTTGTAAATATCTGGTATTTTGCTTCCTATCAAAATTAACAATGATGATTTGTACCTTATTCTCACATGTTAACTTATTTTCAGAACTTTTTTTGCGAATTAACGCACAGCAATTGTCACCTAGAAAATTAACACTAAAAAAGTAATTGCTGTTTATTGTTTTGAAATAATATTTTTAGCAGGAATTAATGCAATTTCTACTTGATAAAATTGACATCATAGAGTTGACTGCCAATGTTATCAAACCTTAACTTCGTGAGTTAATGTTTGACTCACCATTCCAAAGCTGTAAACATCCAGACTAAGGGATAGTTTACCATCTCGGATGTAGTCTTCCGGGAGGTATCCAAGGTTACTGTGACATCTTGTATCCATGGCGATGGTATAGCCTTGACTGACTAAGTGAGGACGAAGGCAAGCCAAGCCAAAGTCAGACAGTTTTGGCTGGAAAGCCTCATCCAGCAGGATGTTGGCACTGAGCAGAGAAGCCATAGATAAAAGTAAGCCTCTGACAGAGCAGAGAAACAGTACATCAGCAGGTCTGCAAGCCCACGCTGTACAGGACAGTTTGTGATGGTTCTCTAAATTACCAAGTGGAAATAGCCAGATGCACGTAGGAATGTGTCTGATTTACTTGATAGCTAACAAAAAAATAACACAAATAATACGGTGAAATATCCATCTATCATTTAATAGTACAGTAGAAACTGTACATTTATTTGAAACAATATTAAATAAAAGTATTCATTTCACAATAATACAGTTACCATAAGCAAGAAAAAGTCTCTTAATGCTAATGGTAAAAAGTGTTCTGATTATTATGATCCGATTTTAAAGGTTTCTTATGTTTAACGCAGTATTAAACAATTCATAGACATTTAAGCAAAATCTGTATTTTAGTATTCCTTATTTTGTTGACCAGAAATTGATTATTTCATTAGTTTCTTTAGATATGTTTGGCAGGCCCCAGTCCCAGCTCTTTGTAGAGCTTAAACTTTGAGAAGTCATGTCTAACTCCCAAAGATAACTATGGTACCTGGATATATTTCCACAGATTATTGCACAGGGTGGGCTCGTATGAAGGTGGTGCAATGCCCTCGCTGTTCCTTTGACGATGGTAAGACGTTGTTGCCAGGATAGAGGAGGTCCATCATTCTGAACAAGGACCAAACACAACCTTCGATCCAATTTTTTTTCATACTTGTCACACATGAGCATGAGGATTACAATGTGTATGTTTACAGTGCTTTGACACAAATTACATTTATTCAAAATGAATCCTCCCCAATGTAGCAACTTGGATTCAGAATCCTTAGAAACCACTTAATCACCATTATGATGGTTCTAATGTAGAATGTGATTTCAAATTCCAATGTATTTAACAGCTTGATACCATCAGTTTTACCTACCTATTAATGGCATGATGATAGAAACATAACTTCATTTTCTGTTATATTATTCCAAAACTACTCACTGGATTTTCTCACTGTATTATGCAATTATTAATAATAAATCCCTGTTTCCCAGGGAGTTTCGTGTGTGTCTTTGAAACAAAAAGATCAGAGTGAACAGAATCCATATTTTACAGCTCTGAGAGTAATATTTGCATAAATTATTTAATTGAGGCTGATTCTGTAATGCTATTGTAATGCAGTGCACAAGCCGCAAGCAAACCGACAGATAACACTTTTGTGGCAGCAATACTTAAAATTCTAGCAGATACAAATGAGAGGAACAGGAAATACAATGTGTCACTTTTGAAAACTGTTTTTTTTCAGTTGGTCAGACCGTACACTGAATTATAGACTTGCCCTATGGTAGAACGAGTGAGAGGATATCACTGCGTCACTTTTAGTTGGTTGAGGTATTGTAGATGTGTTGTAGAAACACAGAGTGTGAAGTGTTTTTCAAAAGTGCATCTGCTTATGACGTACATGTGACAAATTTTATAGAAGTTAGTTTGATAGAAACTTGGTTTCGCTCTCTAAAATTAGCAACTTGGTTATCTAGTTTGAAGACAATTGAAGGGTTTCTGATACATGCCCACAAAAATAAACACCTGTGTCCAAGTTCACTTTGTTTTCAGACCACTTCACAAGTCCTATTACACAGGTTTCTTAACTAAAAAATATCATCCTGTATTTTTATTTTCTGTTTATTATTATGTTGTCATTTTAGCAATTATTTTTCTAATTTGTTCACTGCAGCTTGCTCGCTCAAGTTTTTTTAAGATAAAAAATCTTAAAATGACAAAATACAATCAAACCTTACAAGATATAAATAATGAAAGGACGCAAGATCGTACAGATGAGAAAATGTTTGCGGCTATAATTATGTATAAAAACAACACAGAAAGACTGTCGGCGTTTGCTGATAGATCAACCTCATGATGGAGTCTGATGGAGAGCGAGCCATTGGGCAGGAAAGGGTAGAGCAGACAGTAGCGGCTGTCATCAGAAAAACAGCCCAAAGTATCCAAGATGTTGGGATGTTTCTGCCTGAAAAATAATCTTTGAAATGAATTTCTCACACTCTTACAGACAAATAAAAAACAATGTATCTGTAAAAGAAGGGGTCAAAACATACAAGTGATGGATTTCCTTTCTGAAATTATCCCATGTCTTTTTCCAGGACTCAGCATTTATCTACAAAATGACAGTGACAGTCAGGTCAGTAGCTGCCCTGTGTGCCCATGATCACACTACCTACAGTAGTTTCATGTCTGTTAAAACTCATTCACTCATTTGTCTTACTTTTGAGGTTATTTAATATGAAATTGTAGAGGAACTGCTCCATGTGTTTGAGGCGACTGAACCCCTAAGTCTTTTATATTAAAAATAATCCAAATTGTTTCATAAAATATTTGTATTTGTTGAAAACATATTGTAGCAAATCGACTTGACTTGCCACAAAGTGCCACAAAAGGACAAGGAAGAAATTAGGAGATGATATTGAAGAAATTTTCACATGAGAAATCATCTCTAAAGCATACAGGAAGACTATATTTAAAAATCTGCAACATATTACAAGAAAAATGGCAATAAATCAACAGAAGGCAGTCCTATGAATTCTTCGGAAGCCATTTAGAAAAGATTAATTGACACCTAAAAACAAAAATATGTGATGCGTAATATTGTTCAGCGATTGATTAGATATCTACCTGTATTAGACCTAAATCCATATAGAATTTATCAAACACAAAAAAGGAAAAAGACCTATTCTCATTTACCAACATTTTTCCCATTTTTATCGGCCACTGAAAATAATGGGAGAAGAGGGAAGGAAAATCAGTTCGTCACTCATTCAAATATGTTCATTTAAAACATCTATGAACCTTCTTCCTAATGGATCTTTGACTAACCTGTTTTCATCTCAAAATATTGAAATTCTACTATTAGAACTATATGAAAACTAACTCTCTTGTATACAGAATGCACACACACCTGTTTGAAAAGCTTCACAGTGAAGACTCTGTTATGAATCTGTGCTCTGTAGAGATCAGAGAATTGGCCCTCAGAGAGTCTCACTTCATGCTGAAAGTCTTTGGTTCCTTGAATGATGTCGTGGAAAGTGATATTGGGAAATTTCTCTCCCGAAGGAGGGAACACTGGTAGCAAAAAAAGTCTGGGTGAGGACAAGTCCATTCCATTTAAAAACAAATGTTAACTTCACTTACTTGGACTCAATGTTGGACTGGTTTGATTCTGTTCTGACTGGCCAGATTCCTATTAATGAAATTAAGGATATAGATATATGCCTGATTTTTTAAAAATATTCGAAACGCTCAGATTTCTAAACCACTTTTTGGGAGCGTATATGCAAAGCCCTCTTTGTGCAAGCAGTTTACTGCCCCCTACTAACCTCCCCAAATAATTGGAAATTACACTAAGCCTAAATATAACAGACATCCCTGGAAAAATCAGCAAGAATAACCAATAATTCTGAAGAAATTGAGAAAAAAAATAAAATTGTATAAAACGTTACTCCTCAACATATTAAATTAGATTCTGCAAGAAATTACCTTGACATTAGTAAGACAATACTTGAAAAAAAAATCCAAAAATCAAGCACGAATTCGACATTGAATAGATACATCTGTCAGAAATATGTTGTTTATTTAACTTGTACTACTTAAAAAGTAGAACACACTATAAATGATTGCTGCAAAATATTTCTCACATAAAAAGATGGAGATATTTGAGATTTAAAATAAAATGTTATCTGTACCCTCCCTGGCCTCTTAATTTGTGCACCCAAGCTTCTGAAGATAAAATAATCCTACCTTCATTGTCGCCACTGACTCTGCAGGTTGAACACTTGCAGTTGAAACATCTGAAACAAAGCATTTGGATCAATAGGGTTTTGTTATACATGCCCCCAGTCCTTAGCTATTCAGAAAGTTTAAAAAAACTACTTTTTTAAAAAAAGAGTATTTGCAAAAGTACAGTTAGAACAACATATGTTCGCTTACCAAGATATTTTTCATGTGAAACAAACCTACTAAGTTACAATTGGAAAGAATAAACCGATGTGTTTACCATGGAGTCACAGTTTACTGCCTAAATTCCAATTCATTAAAGAGTCTCTAGACCATATGTATGTGTGAATTATCTCTATAATATGAAAGTTTATTACATATTGTAAAAAACTGTGTGATCTTAAAGAACCTTCAAGGTTCTCACAGATGTAACTTGTGGGGGACCCCTTAAATACTTATGGGACCCTTTGAGAAAAAAAACTCCTGGAAGAAACTGTTTTCAGTTACTTTTATGCACCCTGCCTTTAAGTTATATATAATGCATTTTTGAATAACCCAGGCAAACATCCCATGAATAAATTAACAATAAATTATACAAAATGACCAAGACACCATAAAAAAAGAAGCCACTAGAAGTCACATAGAAATCAGCAGGATAGATGGTATCGCAAGTCTCGTAGCATGATTGTGGCAGACCTTAAGATTTTTAGATCCTTGTTCTTAGGAATGAGCAATCTGAGCTGTCATCTCTAAGGAATCCTTTTGTACCCCTGATGCAAACAGTGTACTTGAGTGACTAATGTTAGTTTCCACCTGCCTGTAAGAGTCTGACAGGGACCCTGGATGATCTGCAGGGCCCTCCAATTGCCCATGTCCTGCAGCATCCAAATCAGGTCCTGCACCTGTGCATTCTGCTGAGCCCAGGACCAGAGTAGCTCCCGGGTGGGACTCCGTCCTGCAGCTTCCTGGCGCTCTAACATGCGGATGTCCAACAAGCTGGGGGCAATTCTAACAGCTGGTGAGAAGACACGGTATTGAATTTAGTTTTGTCTTTGATGTATTGCCACTCATTTCAGAAAGTGTAACCCATACATTATATAGATTCATTACACATAGTGAAATAGTTCAAGCCTTAACTTCTTGAAATTTGATGATTATGGCTTACAGATAGTGAAATGCAAAATTTAGTGTCTCAGAAAATGATAAAAGTGAAAAAGTTCAAATTTGGAAAGACATGGTACCATACTGTAATTAATTCAAAACACCCGCAATAGTATCTCAGTCTGGGTCAGTAGGCTACACGATCATGGGGAAGACTGCTGACAGGACAGGTGTCCAGAAGACAGTCACTGACCCCCTTCACAAGCAGGGCAAGCCATAAAACGTCAACGCTAAAGAAGCTGGTTGTTCACGGAGTGCTGTTTCCAAGACTATTCATAGAAAGTTGAGCGGAAGGGAAAAGTTTGATAGGAAAAGGTGCACCATCAAAAGGGATAACTGTGGCCTTGAGAGGATTTTCAAACAAAATCCATTCAAGAATTTTGAGTAGCTTCAGAAGGAGTGGACTGCGGCTGAAGTCAGCACATCAGGAGCCACAACCCATAGATAATTCCTATACAAATGTTGCATTCCTTGTGTCAAGCCACTTCGAAGCATCTGACCTGTGCTGTGGACTTTAAGAAATGGTTGCTCAGTGGTCCAAAGTCCTCTTTTCAGGTGAAAGTAAATTTTGTATGTCATTTTGAAATCAAGGTCCCAGAGTAAAGACGAAGAGAAGAGAGGCACAGAATCCACATTGCTTGAAGTCCATTGTGAAGTTTCCACAGTCTATGATGATTTGGGTTGCCATAGCATGTGCAGGTGTTGGTAAACTGTGTTTCCTGAAGTCTACAGTCAATGCAGACATCAACCAGGAAATTCAAGAGCACGTCATACTTTTATGACAAGCTTTTGTGGAGATGCAGATTTCATTTCTCAGCAGAACTTGGTACCCCTCACACACGCACACTGCCAAAAGGGAGAAAGTATGGGGTATTGTCAAGAGGAAGATGAGCCACACCAGACCCAACAATTCAGACTACCTGAAGGCCACTATTGAAGCAACCTGGGCTTCCAGTACACCTGAACATTTCCGCAGTCTGATTGCCTCCATGCCACGCAGCATTGATGCAGTAATTCATGCAAAAGGAGGCTTAACCAAGTATTGAGTGCATTGAAATGAACATACTTTTCAGAAGCGTGACACTTCTGTTTCCCTGTCCTTTATTTATTGAGCTTGTATAATATTCCAAATTTTTGAGACACTGAATTCTATTTATCTGTAAGCCATAATCCTCAAAATTTCAAGAAAGGGTTGAAAAGGTTCACTCTGTATCGTCTATATAATATTTGGGTTTAACTTTCTGAAATGAGTGACAAAAATATTGAACTTTCTTATAAAATTCTAGTTTTTAATTTGCACCTGTGCTTTTCAGGGTGCATCTGAAAAGTACTGAATATAAAATATCATTTTTATATTTTTTTCTAATATCAAAATCCTCAGAGACTCCAGATTTTGTGCTCCATTATCCGAAAGCCATAATCTTCACAATTTCATGAAATAAAAGCTTTAAATATTCCACAACTCTGTATTGTGAATCTATGATAACTGGGTTTCACTTTCGGACATAGTGACAAAAAATGTGGAGCTTTTTCATGATATTCTAATTTTTTAGATGTACCTGTACAAGCTGGATCGAGAAGTGAAATGGTCATCAGTTCTGCTCAATGGCCTGGAGCGAGGTAATCTCGCGAGGCTACTCCAAACGTAATCAGCACACTAATCAGGTATACCTGTATAACGGCGCTCACAGTTGATGCCGTGTATAAGAAGGGAAATCCTCCGCTTCCTGTTTTTGTTTTTTTTAACAAATAGCTCCTCTTTGTAACAAACGACACACACGCTAGCTGAGTTTAGTTTTTAATTTGACACATTTGTCGAACATTAAGACTAAATGCTGATAGCCATCTCTTAATTTTGGTATTCTTCCTTTCACCACTTGTGAACACAGCCTCTCTATTGAATTTCAGCGTTTCCTCCCAGACGAACCGAACCGAGTAGTTTACCCCGGCTAAAACTCACCGAGTCCCCGCCAGCCAAGCCGATCGTCCCCGGTGTCCAGGACGACGCAGACTCGCTCGTTGAGGAGCGGCGGGACATCGACGAGCAGGGTGGAGGGATCCATGCGGACGTCGCTCGTTCTCTGTGTTTGCCACCGCTGAGGTTCAGCTGCCGGTGCCAAAGCGGAAACTCCCCCGGCAGCGACATCTCTACAGAAGCGTAAGCTGGCCTTTCCCCTTTGAAGAAACACTCCCAGCTCTCTCTCCCTCTCTCTGTCTGTGTGCGTGTGTTTAAGTGCAAAAGTAGAAAAGTGAGAATCGAGTCGCGGATCTGGACTTAGGGTCCTTCAAGATCATGACTGGTGTGGTTGTGGTTGTGGGTGTGGTTCTGAGTTTACATGCAGGGATTATTTTTATTTTTTTATTTTCTTCTGGGGGGGGGGGGGGGGGGGGGGGGGGGGGAAAGGGAAAAAGGGGGGGGAGGTTGTTTTGTGGGGTGTAAAGGAGGAAAGGGGGG
>CAAKHD010000444.1:81897-94073 GCA_901007705.1 Fistularia tabacaria
TGCGGTATGGGGGCGGGGGGTGGGGGGGGGAGAGGGGGGTAGGGGTCGTGGAAAAGTGAAAAGCAGGGCATGATGTATTTCGGGTCCTTAAAGGTCACAAGGGTGTATATGTATATGAGTGTATACAGGGAAAGCGGGTGGGCATGATGACACCATTGAAACCAATTTTGAAACGTGTTTTTACAAAAGTATTGAAACATGGAAAAATCAGTAATGTCATGTCTTAAAGCAGACAGAGAACATAAATGTAGGTCTGGGAGGGGTCAGGGGGCTGCTACCATATGAGAGGCCTTGTTAGGTCCAGTCCAGTAGCTGATCAGTAAAGATTTTCTAATCCGTCTAAGGTCCTTGGAGCCTGCAGGACGGTCCAGTGCAAACCTTTTCACTTGTTCATCCACCTGACCCTAATTACTCTTGGCTGCAGCCCACTCCCGCCTTCAAAGAAAAAAATACCATTGCTTGGAGGTTTGCATGGTTCTAAATACCTCAGGCTTCTGCAAAAGCTCAACCATCCCTTCCTGAAGACGAGAAGTCAAGTAACATGTGTGCTCTCAGCCCATCGCGGCTTGTGACACATCACTGACCAAGAGACTGCTGTGAAACGTTCACTGACATGCAGGGACTCTGTGATTTATCTAAACCTGTTTAAACATCAGTGGATGTCAACATGCGAATCAGTATTGGTTCATTCAGATAGATGAGGTTTTTAGATTTAGATATTATGAATTGTAATTCTATTACATATGATTACAAGTTGTTATAAGCTATGAGTTCATTGGTAAAATTACATTTGCATAATTACAAGCTGCAGTGTAAGACAGGCAAAAGTATACCATCCGTCCATCATCTTATCGCATAATGTGCATTCAGGGTCATAGCGATACTGAAGCCTATCCCAACTGTCATTCGGCGAGGTGAATCAGTCGCCAGTCCATTAGGTCACATTCACACATCTGGACAATTTTTCCAATTAACCTTCTGAATGTTTTTAAACCCAGAGTAAACCCATGCAGACACAGGGAAAACGTGCCAACTCCACACCAGTGGAGGCTCCCAGTGGGAATTGAGCCAGGGTCCTTTGTGCTGTGAGGCGGAAGCTCCAACCACTGCCGCTGCAAAGATATACCAAAGAAGCAAAACATAACCACAGGTCCACATAATGATAAGAAAAAGAAAATTGGGAAAATGAGCAGAAAATAACTTGACACTCAAAAATTGAACTCAATATATTGGTCAGGTTTGTATTAAGAAAGGGAAAGTCAGAAAATAAATAAAACCTTGAAAGGTGGTGTCCTGCCATATTTACAGGTGAAATCTTGCTTAATCTCTATCTTATTAAAAGTCATTGATAAATAAATGCCTTTTTTTCATACTGAGCTAATTTCTGGGTCGTTGTCCTTTTAGTATGCATTTCTAATCACTGCATTTGGCAATGATCACTGAGCCCAAGGTACCATGAAAATCAAATGTAAAATGATAACATGCTTGATTCAGTTCTACTTCTTAATTGTTTCATTCTTATTGAAGATCTTCAGATATTGCCTTTCAAAGTAAATCTCACAGGATATCATGTAACTCTTAAAAGTACATCATTTCAGCAATTACAGACTTTATTTTCTTGTCATTGTCATAATGTTTTCAACTTGCTATATCAATTTCCTTAAACTGCGATTTGCAAACAGTTTTTAGTAGCATGGTGGCACAGCAAACAGTGCTTCCACAGTGAAGAAAAGGTTCTACTCCAATTCTAGCTATGAGTTTAAATGCTTTCCATGTGTCTGCATGGGTTCTCAGCTGTTTCCTCCCACAGTCCAAAAACACATTCTAGGTTAATATTAAGAATCAAAATTGCCCAGAGTTAATGATTGATCATTTGTCTCTATCTGTTGCCCTGTGATTGACAGTTTTTCTGTCAACGTTCAGCCCACCTCTTGACCAATGCCAGCTGAGATTGACTTCAACACCACTGTAACACTGACTGCAGGATAAGTGGTAAAACGAATGATTGAATTTCATGCAGAAAGTAGAAAAATCTGAATTCTTATTAGAAATCATTTATGTTTCTACTCCATTTGAATATTCAGTGGATTAGATCTACAGGGGTTAAAAATTCATGTGAAATGCCTATGAATGTCCCCTCGGGTCTATTTTGAGCAAATCTATTTGAATGGTAGCCAAACAATACAGCCAGAATGACAGCAGGTTGATGATTTTTATTTAAATACAGACTGTGATACCTATGTTTGATATAGAACAGTTCCCAACTTCAGATAATCCAGCTAAACTTGTCACTGAATTGCATTACATTTTCACAGAAATTATCTGAGAGTGTGTCTCATTTTTCAAGTGACAATTAGATGTTTTTACTGCCTTTGTCACTGTTCTGAACTTCCAAAAAAAAGCCAAAATGTTTATAACCACAACAGTATCATATATTATATTGATATATTGGTAAGAAATCATCTTAATATTTCTGCATGTTCACCAAACCCCTGTAACTCATTGTCCAAGTCCTCTCTGAAAATTTGTCTTCTTCTTTTCCTTTCGGCTTTTCCCTTCGGGGGTCGCCTTATCCACACTCTCCATTGCTCTGGACTGTTGACCCTAAGTACCTCCAACTTCTTGATCTCCACTCCCTGTAGCCTCACCGTTCCACACGGGTTCCTCTCATTCACACACATATATTCTGTCTTGCTGGGACTAACCTTCATTCCTCTCCTTTCACGAGCATACCTCCACCTCTCAAGATTTTCCTCAACCTGTTCCCTGCTCTAACTAGGGATCACAATATCATCTGCAAACATCATGGTCCATGGAGATTCCTGTCTAATCTTATCTGTCAGCCTGTCCATCACCACTGCAAACAAGAAGGTTTTAGAGCGGATCCCTGATGAAGTCTCATCTCCACCTTGAACTTCTCTGTTAATTTTTTTTCTTACCTATTGCAGTATGGAAGTGTCTACTTCTCTGAAAATTAGTAATAAAGTATAATGAAAAATTTTTTGTGTTTCACCGAAACAATATGAAAGCATTCTGCAAAATCACCAGTAGATGTCGCAATATTTTGCAACTTGATTTTAAAAAGGTTACTGCTGGGGACACAGGAGTTCTTGGGCCCTGGGAAATCGCCATTCTTAAAGAAAATTAAGTCCCACTTGCGAGAAGGAAAATAATTCTTCTGGAAGATAATTAGCTGCTGCTTCCTCTTCTTCTTCTTCTGTGTTGATGGAGAAAAGGGATATAAACAAGGAGTCAGCAGACAGGATAAAAGCAAATTGAATTGAAAAGCAATGTTCACATCCAAAAGCTAGGATTACAAAAATGTCTGTCCCTGCCAACAGCAATTCTGACGTGTGTTTGTTATGTGATTTGATAAATGCTAAATGCCGAAAAAATGTTCCACCTTCTACGGAAGCTACTCTTGGCTTTTCCAATAAGTTGACCTTGACTCCACTAATTTCTATTTTTTAGTAATGAGTTGCAGACAGAATGGAATTTTAATGAATTTTTCATTTATAGAACAATACAAAGACAACATTCTGTATTAGAAATTCTGTTAATGTGTGTCTAAATTGTTATTGCATTCCAGTAAATTGTGTGATTCCCATGTAATTTATGTTCAGTGCTGACAACATATCAAAGTTAAGTGAGTCGGCCAGTAAAAGTGAGTAAGTACATACCTGAAGTTACTCAGTGCAGAAGTTACATATCAGGTTCTAAAAAGAAAAATAGTTAACTAGTTAAAGGTACAACAGCTTTTTGGGATGGTTATGACATATCAGCTTCAGATAGAGACCAAAAGCAATTGGTATGAACTGCTACCAAGCACATGAATGTCTAATGTTCCTGGCATCTAAATAAATCTTTAAAGACATCATGCTGCAACCAAATGTTATAGAAGTTCATTAAACAGGTGTTTCTTTGTTCTAAAAGACCTTTGCTGTCTTTGTCTTTTAGAGTAAATGAAGAGTCTCAGTCTTTTATTCCACTGTGATGGTAACAGCTATTGTGTCCTCCAGAAATGAGGGGGATTCCCTCTCATTCATCGCATCCCCAACTAGAGAACAGGCTGTGATTGGCTCAGCTGCGTGAAGCTACAAGGAATCGGACTGGACAGGACAGGGTCAGGCAGCCCTGAAGACACGCTGGTAATATTTATAACATCACTAATATTTTGATTATATTTGAAGGTTATTGGCTGATGGCTCTTCTTCACTCAACAAAAGTTGTCTTTACTCAAAAGTAAATGCAAATTCCAAAGAAGTTAATCCAGAAATCTTCTAAAAACATCAGCAAATTATCCCAAAAATGGTAAAAACATTACCTAAAAATGGTATCCTAAAAAATCTTGATACATAAATACCAGGTAACTGGATCATTCTAAAATGATACATAAAACCCTGTTTTTGCTGAAAATGGCAAGAAAAGCTAAAAAATAAAGGTGATCAGAATTTGGTCTCTACATTGATTTGTTTCGCTGAGAACCTGGAGGAATCCCACAAAGACACTGGTAGAATATGCAAACTCCTCACAGAGAGGTCCCCTGTCAGAGTCAAACGAGTGTCCTTCGTGCCATGAGGCCGAAGCGCTAACCACTCCGCCCCTGGTTTTCTCATATTAACTCTGAATAGAGGAGGGGGCCTCAGACACAGCCTTTCACAAACATGTAATGTTGTACCGGGATCAGTACCAAGACAGATTTGCACACACAGCCCATCTGCACCCTCCAAACAACCAGGAAAGATCCACCACCAGAACCAGGCCCCACGGGATCCAACAGATTTCACTCCCTTATGAAGCTTTACCTTTTCTAATCCCACAAAAGTTGCTCTTTTGTCCCCAACAAACGACACCTCCGTAAGCATACCAAGCCCCCTTAGACCTAGTTGGTGGCGATTGATTCTTACGTTTATATAACAAGTCACCATAACCTAGACCCACCCAAAACCCTGGCAGTTATATTCAGAAACTCCCCAGATCACTAAAACTGAAGAAGCTTCTTGGATGAGGGGTGAAACATCTTCTAGAGAAGACATTCAAGTCCAGTTGCCACAACAAGATTACGACACATATTAACTATTTTTTCAAAGCATAGACATGATTTTTTTTAAACTACAATTGTAAAAAGATAACTTTGTATGCTTGTCTAAAGATGCATCAAAACAGCTAGAATTGGACATGAACAGGTGCAAATGGTTTTTCAATTTAGTGTATTGAGTCTGTCAAATCTAGTGATAAAAATATTGCTTGTGATTTTTTAATACAAAATGTGAGTTGTGAACACCAAAATCTTGTATATGTTCAGGCAATCAAGCTTACTGAACTTCTTTTGGGTCTCTGCCATTTAAATCTGGTAAAAGTAGCTCTCAGAATAAAAGGTTGGAGACCCCTGTCTTAAAAAGGGTCCTTCTCTGTTTGAAATGAATGAACTGTCAATACTTCCTCCATGAGCTTATAGGGTAACGCCAGTGCTGTAAACTGGGATGAAGAATTATGGTGTTGCCAATTTAACATGAAGACACCCACCCCATTGGAAGTCTCTCGTTAGCTCTTTGTGGATCACCCTGCAGCTGTATGTGTCCCATTCCTCCGGAGTGAAGGACACGTATTTGGTCGTGTGGTACTTCCAGTTATTGTCAAAGGCTACAGCGATCTGGGTGGCATTTGGCATCTCCTGTCCGTTCTTCAGCAAATAGACTTCAATTGTTGGAGGGTAGAAGTTGGTAACAAGGCAGATGAGGAGGTTGGGTTTCCCCAGTTCACCCGGGGCTTTGGTGTAAACCTGGACCATGGGTGATTCTTCACATACATACACACAAACATTGAAAATACTTACATTTTCTAGAACATACATGAGTAAGACTTGTTGTACTTCTTTACTAGATCTAACTGGTAAGATAGTTCGACAGCGGTTCCACAGTTTGTGGGGGGATCGGGGGCGGAATAAAACCGGTGCGGGATTAGTGTTAATATTGGAGGTTTGAACTGCTGGGTAGGAGGGTTAGAGGAAGAAGAAGAGATTTATGGATGAAGTGAAACTGGACGTGAGGTTAGCTGTTGTAGAATATGAGAATGCAGAGAATAGGGATACGGGCTCTGGGACAAATTGGCTGTGGCAACCTCTGAAAGGAGCGGCCGGAAAGGAAAATACGTTTAGAAACTCAGGGGGATATAATTAAGATTTTAATTTGTCTCCTTCATTCTAAATATATTAATAGAGTTTTACAAGCCAATGTATGTAAACGGACGTCAAAAAAATTAAAGCTCTTGAGCAGAGGAGCCGCCAAATGTCTAATGAACTACTGATATCTTTGCCGGTGAGGTTTTATCGACTAGAATTAAACTTCAGGTAGCATACTCACGTTGTATGGCCAGAGAAAGACCCGGCAGACATGCGACCACAAAGGGGAACATGTAGACAAACGTCCCCATAACTGCTGCGTTTTCAGGAAAAACAATTTCAAAAATCGAAAGTAAAAGAAGTTGAATGCGCGGCGGGCAACTTTGAGCACCGGGACTGCATAATGGTGGGCGGAGACAGGGACTTTCCTGTCGCGTCCTGACACACTGCGCTGATTGGTCAAACAGCCCCGAAAAAAATGACAAATGGTACGAGGATAGAAAGATTATGAGGTGCCGCCGCAACACGGAAGTTGGATCGACGTCTCTGCTCTGCTATATTTATTGATTTGAGCAATCATTTATTTATCATTTTTAACAAAATTTCTATGGTACAACAACTTTACGATTTTGCGTACTTCCATTGTAGCGCACACATCATTAATAAACTTCCGACTTTGTTTCTCCGAAAGAGTTCGGATTTCTTTCAGTTTTCGATTTAGGTTGGCAGCCGATTGCCACGATGAGGTTACTGTGAAAAGCCTTGTTGATAACAAATATCCACTGAGTTTTGAGCGGCGTGGCGCAGGTGGTTAGAACAGTTGTCCATTTGAAGCAGGCATCACTGGTTCAATTTCCGCCTCGTTGTTGCGTTGTTAAGGAACACAATGTTTACACTTAACCCCTGGCGTTGTTCAATAACTGCCTTCTGCTCATGGTTCATCCATGCTGGGTTAAATGCAGCGGTTAAATTTCGCTGATGTTGTGTTCTGGGTATAACTGAATGAGGCAATAAAAAGGTATTTCTTTCTAAAGTAATTCAGCCTTGTTTTACAAGGTAAGAAGCACGTGGTGAAGTCCAAACAACAAAAATGCACCTTATGTCATTCATTAGAATTTTACCCTTTTTACTGTACATAACCCCTAGACGTCCCCATGCACTTTGGACTACAGCCGCTGGTCGGGTTCTAGGGCCCCCAGAACCAATGCAAATGCAAAAGTATTTTCCCATGGTGAGAACAGAGAACATTGTTTTTACAACATGTGGCGTGGTGAAGGGGGTTAGAGCGGTTGACCATATAATCGAACATTCCTAGTTCGATTTTCCAGTTCTTCTTAGCCTATCGAAGTGTTGTTGAGCAAGACACTGTACCTATAACCGCTCCCCTGGCCTTAGTTGTGCAGTGATCAAATTTAGGTGATGTTGTGCTGTATGTATAAATATATATATATATATATATATAACTGTATGTGACAGTAAAGGCATTTCTTCTTCTTTCTTGGGGACCCTATATCACCAAGACTTATGCTTGAGTGAATGGTTGTATTTCTCTGTATGTGTCCTCCCAAGGATGTACCCTGACTCTCGCCTAGCTGAAACTGGCCGGCACGATCTTGACTGCAGGATAAATGGAGTATATAATGAATGGATGAGTAACAAATGTGGTGCAGACGTGGCGATTGTCTTGATTCTGCCACTGTTTGGCAGATGGTTAGGTGCACTCATCTGACAACATCACAAATAATATGACCCAGGTAAGGAGTCGAGTAGAGGCAACGCAGACCCAACAGGATGCTAATAGGCAACCGTTTAAGTTAATGTGTTCACTGATATGTATATTTTAATCCAAATAGAAACATGAGGCTCTGATGGAGTGTCTCCTTACTGATTTATTTCCCGTTATAGGCCACATTTTCTATTTTGTAAGTTTAAAAGTAAAACAGCAAGCAAGTTTATCTAGGCATTTATTACAGAGAAACTAAGAATTACATTTAAGACAGCATAATCAAAATTGGTATTGTTTCCTTTCAGTTCAAAAGATCTTGTTTAACAGCAAAAGTATATTCTAAAGGCCCTTTTCACAGCAAACGAGTTGGTAAGTTGATAGGTTATGATAATGTTCTCAATGATAGTTGAGGTTATTTTGTAATTATTTTGCTAATGTGTTTTTTACCATTACTTAATGCCAATTTCTACTATTACATGTTACAAAGACAAAAAAGCACATCAAGTTTTTCATGTATTTTTATTCATCTGATGTAAAGATGTAAAGAATACGTTTTTTGAAAACTGCCCTAAATTGGACAAATTCTAAAACTTTTGTCTTTTTTTGTAGAATACTATCACTTTGGTATCATGGTTTGTTAAACCAATATTGCTTTTGTTATTCACCATTATTTAATGACCTCTAAAAGGCACGCTGCTGGATATGATTTTTTCCCACCAACATTCAAAACATCACTTACCCGTATTCCAAATCTATCTCCAACTCTAGGCACGTCTTAGCCTTGACTAAAAAGAAGTGTCAACCCCAGACTATTCCAACACAATATAAGTACTACGTAAATATTCATAAAATTCTTTGCAATATTTGGAAACAAAAATGCACATTGTGAGTAAAAAGATTTTTATAAGGCATTGAGTATGGGAGACATCATCTGACATTTTGTCTCCCTTGTTTCTTTTTTAACTTTGCAACCCACATGTTAGTAAAGTCACTGATGAGAATGTGAAAGACATTCTATGAAAAGGGCCATAAACATAATCAAAGCTCATACATAGATTGCCAACTTGTTCACTGCAACAGCCCAAATGTCCTTAAAAAAGTAGAAAGGAGATGGTGAATATACTTTTAAAGAAGACTTAAAAACTTAATTGTTAAGTGGGAAATGAGCGAGGAAAAAAACTGGTTGATTGAAGATGATGGGATCAAACTTTCTCTCTGCCTTTTACAGATGGTTCAATCTGGGCTGAGGAAATGAAGTGGTAGTCACGAGTGCTGCCCATCTCGGAGTCTTTACATGTTTGTCTCTGTAAAAAAAAAAAAAAAACGGTGGAGTGAGTCATAAGCTTTCCTCACACTTTGTCGAGAGAATTCTGTTTAACCAGTGGAGCATGAAAGTTATTATTCCATATTTGGCTTTTTAGAGGAATGCTTTTCTGTGTTTTGGCTTCAAATAACTAATTCACATATCCCTCTTACAAACAGGAGAGGAAAAAAAAACAGGAATCGTTGCTTCGCAAAAAGTTTGGACTCATGAAGAGGCACATAATGAGTTTTTGA
The DNA here is from genome assembly GCA_901007705.1 of Fistularia tabacaria. Taxonomy (NCBI): domain Eukaryota; kingdom Metazoa; phylum Chordata; class Actinopteri; order Syngnathiformes; family Fistulariidae; genus Fistularia; species Fistularia tabacaria. The sequence goes on from CAAKHD010000444.1 coordinate 91,302, forward strand.
TTCTCCTACAATAAAAAAAAAATAAAAAAAAGAAAGAGTACAGTTATTTTTTTCAATATAATAAACTTGTGGATATATTCTCTTTATTATAAAAAAACAAATAAATAACCTGTCACACAATTCATATCCAAACAGAGGAATACATCCTGGATGATGGCAAATAATTTAGTTTCACTTTTACTTAAATGCTCAGAGGAAACCAAAGAAAAGATTTCTGTATATAATAAAGACGACATGAAGTTAGTTGGTGTGAGAAGAGGGTGCAGAGAGAATCCGGTTATATGGAAGCAGATTCACTGTGGCAACTACTAAAGAGAACTGCCCAAAGAAAAAAAACAAAAATTTGCGGTACACTTATATTTTGAGCAAAATTTCACACACATCTGTAGTTACTTTCTAAAGTATTTTTGTTGAATGCTGATATGCTGTTTTTCTTCCTAATTTAGTTCCATTTCACCCCGATCTTTAAGGGATAATTATCTTGACAGTATTTAGATTCTCTACAAATTCACATGAGGCACAAGAGGGAACAAATTTGATTATACATTTTCAAATGATTTCTTTGGAATAAGAGGACTGTCCATGTCAAATATACGGCTTTAAAAGCGATTAAGTTAATTTTGGAATAAAAGGAAATAACAGAGGAAAGAAAAACAGGTAAGACTTACCCCAGACGTAGTCAGTTTTTTTACCACTGTGTTCCACCCTGCATTTGTAGGTCTCTCCGGAGTGGGGGGTGAAGGTTACCGTCTTGGTCAGATGGAACCGCCAGTCCTGACTGAAGGAGAGGTCAGTCTGGTTGGCCCCTTGAAGCATCTCATCACCCTTCATCAGCTCGATGATGATGTCCGGAGGGTGAAACTCGCTGACATGGCAGATCAGGGTGTTTTTCACCCCAAACTCTCCAGGCTCATGGCTATACACCGTAACCTTGGCCGGGCCTACAGAGGGACAGTGAAGTCTTTACACTGGATTACATTCACACATTCACACACACACACTAACGCGAAAACCAGGGCAACCGCTCAAACGACTGAGGAAAAATTCTTGGAATTGTAGGTTTCCTTAATTCTTTATTTCAATAGTTATATTCCTCTCCACGTAATTTCCTCAACCCAAAAGCTTTGTAAACAAAGCATAGCCCTCGAAACTGTTCTGTATGTGCATGACGCAGCTAAGAGAAATCGAAAGTAAGAGTTGCCGTTGAACGATGGCAAACCAAAACGACGGCAGCACAGCTTCTCTTCAAAAATCAACTTAAATGGGAGAATATCCTATCGACTAGTGTAGTTTAATCGTCTCCTTGATCAGTCCAGAAGTAACACAGTATCACATTGTCATAAGCGCGTATTTCAAATTACACGCCATTTCTCAAATATACATGAAACCATGTAACTACTTACTGTACTTCGCGTCGATCGAGAGGAGGACAGCAGCCGTCAGGAAAACGCCGAACCTCACAGTCCAAATCATCTTGTGATCGTCTAAGATTGCTCCGTTTGGTTGGGAAGAGGACAGTGGGAAGAGAACAGGTACCAACCGGACAAACGAAAGGCGACTGTGGGGTAGGAGTGCGTATCCCGCTTAAATAGACGAGGACCGCCCACCTCAACATTTTTCGCCAATCATTAATTTTATCAGCGTGTTACTAGGCAGGCCAGAAATGTACAGGCAAGGAGCGCTTTCTCAAGAAGGCAAGCCCGTACTGATGCCTGAGATAAATCAGCATGTCCTCGGAAGAACCTGTTTGCATCGCACAGTTTTCGAAACGACCGTAAGCCTATGTTGGTGTGTCAGGAATTATCATTGTTCAGGAGAAAGATCATAGGCTCAATTTCAAATGAGAAATTGACCCTAATTTATACTAAATCTTCTTAATTTCCTCTCAGGTTTTCCTTTCACAACAAACCAACCGCATCCAACCATATATATTCTCTTTATCCTCTTCTCTTATGCCAACTAACTCCATGTCCTCATAAACTACATCCATCTATCTTCTCGTTGGTCTTCCTTGAGACCTCCTGTCTGGCAGTTTCAACCTCAGCATTCCTCCAACTATATATTCACTATCCCTCCTCTGTACTTGACCGAACAATCTTGGTCTGGCCTCTCTGCCCGTATCTCCAAAACATCTAAAATGTGCTGTCCCTCTGATGAACTCATTCCTGATCCCATCCATCCATCCCTGTCACTCCCTAAGAGAACCTCAACATCATTATCTCTATTTCCCCCATCTCTACTTCCTGTCTTTTCTTCCATGCCACTGTCTCTAAACCACACAGTATCACTGGTCTCCCCACTGTCTTGTATAGCTTTCCTTTCATTCATGGTGATACTATTTTATCACGCAGTACCCCCAACACTTTTCTCCAGCCATTTCTGATCTGCTTGAAAACATTTCTTCACCACTTTTCCACATTCTTCATTGCTCTGCACTGTTGACCTTAAGTACTTAAGTCAAAGTCAGAGTCAACTTCATTGTCAATACTGCCATATGTTCACACGTACAGAGCATTGAAATAGCGTTACTCTTAGACCCACGGTGCAAAAGTACAAAACATTATGAATAATTTCTCTTAGAAAACACCGAACAATGACGAGCTATGCAGAGGTATGTATGGTTAGAGTGCAAAGTGATAGCAGTATTAAAGTGCAGTTGTATCAACAGGATCTGTATTATGTGTGTGTGTGTGTGGGGGGGGGGGGGGGGGGGGGGAAAGGACGGGGGGTGGTGAGGCTGTGTGGCGCGTGGGGGGGGGAGGCTCGGCGGGC
>CAAKHD010000446.1:6123-30367 GCA_901007705.1 Fistularia tabacaria
GTTGGGTGTTGTTTTGTGGAATTCTCGGCCCTTTTTTTTTTTTTTTTTTTTTTTTTTTAGCAGATTAGCCTAAAAACATTGGAAGTCCAGATTCTGTCCTTAGCTTTAAATTTGTTAAATGCGTTAAGATGGGCAAGTTTGTGCCACGTGGAAACAGCGGCATCCGTCCTCAGTGCGGCTGGGGCTTATGGCCTGAATGCAGCGCTTCATATGGGCCGTCCAGAGCCGGCGCAGTCTCCTTGATCTCTATGGTCATCCAGAATGAGTGCAGACAGCATGGGGGCAAAAGGTAGATGGGAATGGGCTGTTAACGGCTAGACTGTTTTGTGGCGTCTGTTGTCTCAGCAGAATGTGTTTTCAAGGTTCTGAGGGAGTCTAATCCAGAGAGACACACTAGAACAACAAGCCTGCAGCAGTGGGACCCTCACTGGTTGGGAAACTATTTGGCCCCTTTTACTATTCCCTTCCCGCCCTTATTATATCCCTTCTGTCTCCTCTGCTAAGGACATTACCTTGTTCGTTTATTTGCATCTGCTGGTTCATTTGTCAGTGTGGTGGCAAAAAAAAAAAAAGATTTTTAGAATGTTTGATAGAGTTTTATATATATATGTGTGTATATGGAGAGCAAAAAAAGATGTAAAGAAAATCTCATCAGATACAAACTGAGTAGGCTGCAAGAATTTAAATCAAAACAAACCGAAATTGTAGTGGTTTAGGGCGACTTGTAAAAATATGATCCAAATATTTGAAAAAAGTTTGTTTTTTTTGGTCATTTATAAAACCGTAGGTTCCATGTATTTTTTGAAAACCACATTGTTTTGAAATGTCTGCTTTTTGAAATGTTCTGCATAATAAATGTCACCACTTCCATTGCTTCCCAACCCTGTGTCGATCTCCAGGTGTCCCAGCGACTACGTAGGCAATCGATGCCAGTTTCCGAGTCCATGCAGCCCTTCTCCCTGCCGAAACGGCGGCGAATGCCGTGCCGTTTCCCATGGTAACACATTTGACTTCAGCTGCACCTGCCGCCTGGGGTTCACTGATCGCCTATGTCTGACACCCGCTAACCACGCTTGTATGAGCTCCCCTTGTCGCAATGGAGGAACTTGCGATCTCATCACGCTCACTGTGTACCGCTGTCGCTGTCCACCTGGATGGTCAGGTATGTCTCCAAAGTCTGTTCGTCCGTTTGGTTTTTATCAGCTGAGACTTCAACCCCCTCCAACCTTTCACTTTGAACTGCAACACTTAGCTTTCCTCTCCTTGTCTCTTGTTTTGAAGGGAAAACCTGTCAGCACCCCAACCCGTGTGCTTCAAACCCTTGTGCAAATGGCGGCCAGTGTTCGGCCTTCGATTCCAACTACATTTGCAACTGCCCGCGTGAATTCCACGGACAGACTTGCAAGCACGATGTCAACGAGTGTGCGCAGACTCCCAGTCCCTGTCTTAATGGTGGTATATGCGTGAACGAGGTGGGCTCGTACCACTGCCGCTGCCCTCAAGAATACATCGGCCAGCATTGTGAGACGCCCTACATGCCCTGCAACCCGTCACCATGCCAGAACGGAGGCACTTGTGTCCAGAAGGGAGATACTACATATGACTGTAGCTGTCTTCCAGGTATTAGAATAAAATCTTTCGCTGCTCTACCAGTAAGATGTAAACTAAGTGTGTACAGATAGATTATCATACGGTTCATGCAAGGGCAAAAACAAATACTTGAGTTTTCTATTACGTCAGTATACCAAAAAACCAGCATGGTAGTCCAGCAAAATGGGATTGGATGAAACCGGCAATCTCAGGTTTAAACCTTCTGACTCTTTATGCCAACCTCAGTTGGCAGGATGCAGTCGTGCAGACGTTTCCTTTTGATAATCACCAGCAGCCCGCCACAACATCAGCGTTACACGCATGTACAGATGTATATACAATCCCACACCCTATTCACAAGGTCACACACAGCCACCTTGTTTTTCTGCTAAAACCGGCTGCTCCTCATTGTGTGGGCACTCAGAATTGGTACTGTTTAGTTGAAGCGTTAGTATATTGTGGTCAAAGATGTTGTAGCTGATAGTCGAGTCTCAAAACACGTATTCCTTAAAAGATCAAAATATGACCATGATGTACAATTTGGACCTCGTATCGTGTCTTGAACCTTCTTCAGGGTGCTAAAATATGCAGATGAATGAGGGATATTATGTTGTGTCAAAGTTTAACCAATTCTGTTGGGGCGGGGCGGAATATATCCGAACGATAAAGCCGTCTCAAGACCTGCCGCCCCTTGGATTGTTAGCTGATCAGACTATTGTCACCGTAAAACATCCACACAAGCCTTTGACGGCACACGCTGCACCGTAATCTGCAGACTATTAAAACCATCCGCGACGAGGAAAAAGAGAGCTTATCTTCTCCACAAGTTCGCGCCGTGATAAGAAGAAGGAGGGGCGGCTGTGATTGTCATCTGCAATCAAATGTTGACTGCTAATATCTCACCTTTCCACGTGTGTTTTTTTATTTTATTTTCCCTTATCTCCTTCATCAGGCTTCACAGGTCCGCACTGTGAACATAACATCGACGACTGTCCGGGCCACAACTGCCAAAATGGCGGCGTGTGCGTAGACGGCGTGAACACGTACAACTGCCAGTGCCCTCCTCATTACACAGGTACATTTTTTACTTATCGCTACCGGCATAGATGAAAAGATTCAAAACAAAAGTGAAAGCAAACCCGGTGCTGAACCTGTGAATCCAAGGTTTAGTGGCGGTTTCAAAAGAGACCGGGCTGCTGAGAACCCACAAAAGCTGACAGTTGGAACGCCGAGTTGTAGCTCTGGCTGTGGTACATGGGAACAGCGCAAAGCGACAGGTTTCAGAAGATTGCCTCAGAAGCCTCAGAATGAACAACTGAATTTCAAATACATCTAAAAACATTTGCGGACCTGTCGTTCTTCCTCAGGCCAATACTGCACAGAAAATGTGGATGAGTGCGAGTTGATGCCCAATGCATGCCAGAATGGAGGGACTTGCCATGACACCCATGGCAGCTACCACTGCGTCTGCGTCAACGGCTGGACTGGTGATGACTGCAGTGAGAATATCGATGACTGCGCCAGTGCGGCTTGCTACCAGGGCGCCACTTGCCACGATCGAGTCGCCTCCTTCTTCTGTGAATGCCCCCATGGACGCACAGGTTGTTATTTTACTCCTCCGGCTTCGGCGCGATCTAATCTGGAAACCGAATTTTGACGAAGCGCTTCACTCGTGGTGTCGACAGGTTTGCTGTGCCACCTCGATGATGCTTGCATAAGCAACCCCTGTCAGAAAGGCTCCAATTGTGACACAAACCCGGTCAACGGTAAAGCCATCTGCACGTGTCCGCCGGGTTACACCGGGTCCGCCTGCAACCTTGACATCGATGAGTGCTCTCTCGGTAAGTTAGTCGCCCCCGCGCCCCCTTTTTTTTTTTCCTCCAGTCCGAATTTGATTCATTTCCTGATGTTGTGCAGAAGTTGAGAATTGCACTAAATGCATCCGGCAACTGTTTTAGGCGCCAATCCCTGTGAACACGGGGGCCGCTGCCTCAACACCAAAGGGTCTTTCCAGTGCATGTGCCTTCACGGCTACGAAGGCCCTCGATGTGAGATGGACATCAATGAGTGCATTTCGAATCCGTGCCACAACGATGCCACCTGCTTGGATCAAATTGGAGGGTTCCACTGCATCTGTATGCCGGGTAAGATCATTCATCATGTGTTTTGTAAGGAGTAGACAAATCTTATTTTCATGATCTGAATTTTAGTTTGGGCCACTGTGAGAAAGAGAAATCGACCGAGGGCAGAAAAGCTGTTTGTTAAGCATCTCGTCCTGCTCTGTGTGTGTGGCATTTCAGGATATGAGGGTGTGTTCTGCCATATCAACACGGATGAGTGTGCCAGCCAGCCTTGTCTTAACAATGGCAAATGCGTTGACAAGATCAACTCTTTCCACTGCGAGTGCCCTAAAGGTAAGGAAATATCACAAAGTAGGAAACGTGTGAAATAATTCAACGTTTTGAGTCCCTCTTTGCCCCATTTGGTCAAACAATAGAATGGGAAGTGTGGCTATAACATAGTGGATCATTAACTTTTTTGGTCAATGAGTGCAGCATTCCAAATATGGCTCAAAGAATAAATGTAAATGATTGAACAGACAGGACGGAGCAGATCAGGCTGCAGAAACATTAACATATTTGGCGGGCATTGGAGTTTGTGTTAGAGCTTAGCGCCAAAACCGGGGGCAGGGATTGGTTTATGGCTGGCAAGCTGAAGGCCTTTGTGTTTGTTTGAAAGAAACTTTCTGTGCACAGTAAGAGTCGGGGGGAGGGTCTGTTGTTGAGCGCTTCATAATAGATCTTCAGTGTCTGACAGATTCTAGTTAAGATTAAAAAAATGACCCTTTCTCACTTTAACTATTTTAAACTATTTTATTTTAATTCCCTGTTTCATTCTCTGCGTCTAAAGGGTTTTCCGGGAATCTGTGCCAGGTGGACATTGACGAGTGTGCCAGCACCCCTTGCAAGAATGGTGCGAAGTGCACCGACGGTCCCAACAAGTACATTTGTGAATGTGCCGAAGGTACATCCATCTTTTTGAAATTTCATTTAAGACTCTTGCCAGTATTTCTCTGTAAATCCGTTATGCAGATATTTTCTTGAAATATCTTCAAACAAAATGGTCAGATAAAAACATCGGATATTAATTAGATGCGTGAATTCTTTATTGTCGTAACAGCTACAGGGATTTCATAAAATGTCAATGTAACAATGTTCTTTAAATGTGACTCAAATAAACCTGAACCTGACCTTACCATAAAATGACAAGATAAGATATTATTCTGCAATATTCCTTGGTAAACTCCCAAAGTCATAGACTTGTACTTCCTTTGTCGGGGTCTGGAATTTGAAAGTCTGGGAGCGCCAGGTCTCAAACACTGAGTTTCTCTGCTGTTTCAGGCTACACTGGGCAGCACTGTGAGACCGACATCAACGAGTGCTACTCTGACCCCTGCCACTACGGCACCTGTAAGGACGGCCTGGCCTCCTTCACGTGTTACTGTCGGCCCGGATACACGGGCCGCCTGTGTGAGACCAACATCAACGAGTGTCTAAGCCAGCCCTGCAAGAACGGCGGGACGTGTCAGGATAGGGAGAACACGTATATCTGTTCCTGTCCGAAAGGCACGGCAGGTAAAGAATTTACACGTCGGCCTTAAACTCCGTCCGCCGGCTTGCGGATCCGTGGAACGTCTCGCCTAACTTTGCTTGAACCTGCAGGTTTCAACTGCGAGGTGAACCTGGATGACTGCAAAAGCAAACCCTGCGACTACGGACGGTGTATCGACAAAATCAATGGCTACGAGTGCGCTTGTGAGCCGGGCTACACAGGTGAGCGCCGGGTGGGGTTTTCAGGCGCAGGGGGACGGTCCCTGGAGCATAAGGAGGGGCAGGGAAGACAGGTGGCTGGCGGGGCCTCCAGTGTAGAACAATGGTGTCAGATAGCCTGTGTGAGATGAGGGGGACCATAGAGGGGGAAGTCGCTCCTCCACCTGATACACGCATAAACACACACAAAGCGCTAACTTTGTTTGCCATTTGAAAAGGTTGTGACGTGAAGCCTGGAAAGGGCTTGTAAGGCGATACTTTAAAAGGAAGAGAGCAAGGCCTTTAATCACATCTTTATTAGAGTGTAAGTTCACGACAAATCCTCCTGATTACTTGCTTCACTTTGCTGCTGCACCGGTAAAGCAGTCGTGTATAACTTGTGGGTTTTTCGGTGTTGCGCGAGCAGAACCTTCTTGGATCCTTCCTACCTTTCATAGCTTCGCGGAGCCGGTTCAGACTGGTAAGCGGCTACATGATTATGCTAAAGAGGGGGCAGAGGGGGACAAGTGTGTGTATGCAGGCTGCTGTGCATCCCTCCTCCTCCTCCTCCTCTTCCTCCCCTCCATTTTTTGTGCTGACATGGTGAGTGTGGAGGCCACGGCACGGCTGAGACACAGAGGGACAGAGGACTATTGTAACTGATGATCAGGCAGTTGAGCCCTCCCTTCCTGATTGATGAAGAGTAAAGGAGGAGGGAGTGAGGAGGGGGGTTTAATTGTTAGTCGGCCGTGTGTGAAATGGGTCTGGCCTTCTGTCCCTGTAAACAACCCATGTGAGGTTAGGTCTCCCTGGATGGGGGGGGGGGTTGTGTGTGTGTGTGTGTGTGTGTGTGTGTGTGTGTGTGTGTGTGTGTGTGTGTGTGTGTGTGTGTGTGTGTGTGTGAAAAGGGAGACCAGCTTCCCCCTCCCACCCCCCGTCTTCCTGGCAACACCTCCCTCTCAGAACCCCCCCACCCCCCCCTTTGCCTATTCAACAGGCTGCCATTCAATCAATGCAGGAGAGGCAAAAGGGCCTCCAGGGGCCACCAGGCTAGGCACACATTGGAGCTTCTACAGCTTCTGCTGATGAATGTTGAGGGAGTCTTTAGTGTTTGAGCTGTCTATTGTTTGCGGGTTCCACGGCGCTGCTCGGCCAAAGACTCAAAGAACAGCACATTACAGATCAAACTGTCCAGATGTGCTACATTCAGAAGTGCATGTGTGTGTCCATTCACCTATTTCAAATTATTGGTAAGAACAGAAGATACATTGGGACAAAATATGACGTTTCATAATAAAATGAAAGGGTATGTCGAATTACCCAACAGGGAGCACATCCTAATAAATCCGCATGTGATCTATTTCCATTCGAAACACAGCAAATAGCCATGATGTAACAAGCCAGTCAATTACTAGATGGGATTCACATTCTACTTATCTTGTGTGTCATTTTCAGGAGCGATGTGTAACATCAATATTGATGACTGCGCCATCAATCCCTGTCACAACGGCGGCACATGTGTGGACGGCATCAACAGCTACACCTGCCTCTGCCCAGAGGGCTACAACGATGCCACCTGTTTGTCTCAGGTGGACGAGTGCGGCAGCAACCCCTGCATCCATGGCAGATGCCAAGACCTCATCAATGGGTTAGAGATGCTTTTTTAAATATGTCTGTGGCATATTATTATTATTATTATTATTATTATTATTATTATTATTATTATTATTATTATTATTATTATTATTATTATTATTATTATAATATATTATTATATAGTTTATTATTATTACTATTATTATTATTACTATTATTATTATGGGTTATTATTATATATTATTATATAGTTTATTGTTATTATTATTATCATTATTGATAATAATAATAATAATGATAATAATAATGATAATAATAATAATGATTATATATTATTATATAGTTTATTGTTATTATTATTATCATTATTGATAATAATAATAATAATAATAATAATAATAATAATAGCCCCCTCACCAACCTTGTCCAATGCGCTAAACATTTCAAAATATTTGAATGTGCAAATATTTCTCATCCTACATGCGTAATGAAGACTGATTTCATCAAAAAGCCTAATCTAAGTGTTGACGATTTTGATGGCTCCAATCATTTTCTGAATGCTTAGCAAGAATTACATGTGAAATACTAGAAATGTCACAGATTGTGGTCATAGGCCCACCAGGAATAAAAAAAAAGGTTTTCAATTGGCAATTTAACATTTACTGATGAACAGATATAAATATAAAAAGCCCATGTTCAGTTTTAAGGTGCACTTGAACCTGTCCTGTGATCGTCATTGCAGCTACAAATGCACCTGCGACTCGGGCTGGAGTGGCCCAAATTGCGACATCAACAACAACGAGTGTGAGTCCAATCCGTGCATGAACGGCGGAACGTGCAAGGACATGACCAGCGGATACCACTGCACATGCAGAGCCGGCTTCACCGGTCAGTCGCAAATCTTACCCCGCGTTGTCAGAGTACGCTTTTTAATAATACGTATCCAGCTCATGTGTGTTTTCTAATGTGCATCCCCGTAGGACCGAACTGCCAAACTAACATCAACGAGTGTGCGTCCAATCCCTGCCTCAACCAGGGCACCTGCATTGACGATGTGGCTGGATACAAGTGTAACTGTTTGCTGCCTTATACGGGTATGACGTGTAGCTGCTTATTTTCCTTTAATTGTTTAACTGTTAATTTAGATAGCCGCAGCCTACTTGTTTGGACAGGTCTGGAAATGTAGAACTTCCAAGCAGTAGGTGTTGTGTTATTTTAGAAAACATCACTCAATGACCGCCAACAGAGATGTGTGTTTTTGGCAACTATGTGGAAAGAGCTGCCTATCTTCTTTGCAGGGATGACGGAGTGTGTGTTTTTGGAATAACATGCCACTGTGGCTAATATAAGCGAGAGAACCCAAGCTTTTTTTTTTTTTTTTCCCAAGATCTATTCCCACTTCCTCTGTGTCCTGTTTCCTGTCTGTAATCACACAATGGCAGGAAATAGGAATGTCCTTCCTGTTTGGCCAGGTCGCCATGGAAATAGATAAGGAAAAGAGATAGAAACTGGGATCTATAATCTTGATTTTACAGAAGTGTAAAAATAAAGGAACTGAATCAAGGAAATGGGGTATTGGTTGGATGCGGGTATAAAACAGTTCAAAAACAGCTACTGTTCCCCGCTGAGAGTTTCTCTCTTTGCCAGGTGAAAACTGTGAAACCCTGCTGGCCCCTTGTAACACCAGACCCTGCAAAAACGGAGGCGTTTGTAAGGAATCAGAGGACTACCAGAGCTTCTCCTGCATCTGTCCGGAAGGATGGCAAGGTGGCCCTCTTTTTATTTTTCTTTATCCAGATTTGAAATGAACGTTGCAATTAATCGAGGTTATTTTTTCATTCGAAGGACAAACATGTGAGGTCGATATCAACGAATGTGTGAAAAGCCCATGCCGCAACGGAGCTGTCTGCCACAACATTATGGGAAGCTACCAATGCAGGTGTCAGCCAGGTTACACCGGTCAGAAATGTGAGACGGACATTGATGACTGCAAACCAAGTAAGGAGCCTTGGCTGCTACTCTCCTCCCGTCACCCGATTTCAAAACTCACGGGTAAAACTCACATTCTTTCGTCTGTGTTTCAGATCCCTGCAGTAATGGCGGTCTGTGCCATGATGGTATCAACAGTTTCACGTGTACCTGCCTGCCGGGGTTCCGTGGCGGCAGGTGTGAGCAGGACATCAATGAGTGCGAGAGCAACCCCTGCAAGAACAATGCCAACTGCACCGATTGTGTCAACAGCTACACCTGCACCTGCCCGCCAGGTTTCGGTGGTATCAACTGTGAGATCAACACAAACGACTGCACAGACAGGTAGCGCACCTAGAAAACAAAGAAAAAAATGACCCGTGTCTCGTTCCTCATTATCGGCAAACCCCAAATTCTCAAATTTGTATGTGTTTTTAAAGCTCCTGCTTCAACGGAGGCACCTGCGTGGACGGCATCAATGCTTTTACCTGCCAATGTCTGCCCGGGTTTACCGGCAGCTACTGTCAGTATGACATCAACGAGTGTGACTCCAGACCGTGCCTCAACGGTGGCACTTGTCTCGACAGCTACGGGACATACAAGTGCACCTGCCCCCTCGGCTATACAGGAGTCAACTGTCAGGTGGGGGGAAATAATGCTTTTATCGAAGGTTAGTTTGACAAATGGCGTCATTTTACACAACTTATTAAGACATCTCCCTCTTTATTTCCTCATTAGAGTCTAGTGCGCTGGTGTGATTCATCTCCCTGCAAGAATGGAGGCACTTGTTGGCAACAGGGAGCCTCTTATACTTGTCAGTGCCAGAGTGGATGGACCGGCCTTTACTGTGACATCCCTAGTGTATCCTGTGAGGTGGCAGCCAAGCAGCAAGGTACGTCAAATTAGAACTCGTGATTTTTAGGCGGTCTGTGTGCGCTGGACGACCCGCCTGGAACTCCTATCCTTTCTTTGGTCTCAGGTGTCGAAGTGGTTCACCTATGCAGAAACTCCGGCCAGTGTCTGGATGCTGGGAATACCCATTACTGCCGCTGCCAGGCAGGATACACGGGGAGTTACTGCCAGGAGCAAGTTGACGAGTGCTCGCCGAATCCTTGCCAGAACGGAGCGACGTGCACCGATTATCTCGGGGGCTACAGTTGTGAGGTAATGGATATGTGATTATTTAAGTCAGACTTAAACTTAGGTAAATTAACTTAGGTTCATTTATGCTATCTTTAATGTCACTCTTCCTTAAATGTAGATCAGTTTGACTGCTAACTGCAGTGTTGATGGTGGTCAGTCAACACTGTAGTATCTGTTCAGTATCTGTTAGCTAACGAATTGATTTTCACTTAAAAAGAACGTAAACACATTCATGATGAGATGACTATTCAACTTTGTCTCTCGATTTTAGTGCCTTCCTGGCTACCATGGAGTAAACTGCTCCAAAGAGATCAATGAGTGTCAGTCTCAGCCTTGTCAAAACGGAGGGACTTGCATTGACCTCATCAACACATACAAGTGCTCCTGTCCGAGGGGGACTCAAGGTATCAACCCAAACTTGGGCGGGGAAGAGCAAAAAAAAAAAAAAAAGGCTCAATTGAATAAAAAAAAAAACAACAACAAGGACTTGGATTTTCTAACTCGAAGATTTGATCCCCTTCAGGCGTCCATTGTGAGATAAACCTGGATGACTGCAACCCCTTCAGTGATCCACTGACCAAAGAGCCCAAATGCTTCAACAACGGTAAATGTGTGGACCGCATCGGGGGCTATCAGTGCATGTGCCCGCCAGGCTACGTAGGAGAGCGCTGTGAAGGCGACGTCAACGAGTGTCTGTCGGACCCCTGCGACCCCAGGGGGTCGTACAACTGCATTCAGCTCACCAATAGTTACCGCTGCGAATGCCGCACGGGATACACAGGTACTGATGTTCATCCGTCCAAATGTCACGTTTTGACGTGTCCGTGTTTAAAAAGGTACGAGACACTTCAATTTCATGGTTTTTCTACCAGGCCAGCGCTGCGACAAGGTATTTGATGGCTGCAAAGGGAGGCCTTGCAGAAACGGAGGGACGTGTGCTGTTGCCAGTAACACACCTCATGGTTTTATCTGCAAATGCCCACCTGTAAGTGCAGTTGAGTCAGTTATCTAAAAAAAAAAAATTTTTTTAAAAATCCCCTTTTCTTTCGCAAAATCATGATATGTCCGTCCCTCCAGGGCTTCACCGGGTCCTCCTGTGAGTATGATTCTCGCTCCTGTGGGAATCTGAATTGCAAGAACGGAGGCACATGTGTGTCAGGGCATCTTGGCCCACGTTGCCTGTGTCCACCTGCCTTCACCGGACCTGAGTGTCTGACTCCCACTGACAGCCTCTGCATCTCAAACCCTTGCTACAACGGAGGCACGTGCCAAATCACACCGGATGCACCATTTTTCCAGTGCAGCTGCCCCAGTAATTTTAATGGCTTGCTGTGCCACATCCTGGATTACTCCTTTATTGGAGGCTTCGGCCGAGACATCACCCCTCCTCCAGAAGTGGAGGTGAGCTGCGAGAATCCTCAGTGCGACGAGTGGGCGGGCAACCACATCTGCGACTCATTGTGCAACAACCACGCCTGTGGCTGGGACGGAGGAGACTGTTCGCTCAATTTTGACGATCCGTGGCAAAACTGCTCTGCAGCCTTGCAGTGCTGGCGCTATTTCAATGACGGAAAGTGTGACGGCCAGTGTAACAGCCCCGGGTGTCTCTATGATGGCTTCGACTGTCAGGGACAGGAAGGACAATGCAAGTAAGTTGAAGGAGAAAAAAAAAACCCCAATGTTTTTCGAGGGGCTGCGCCTACGCTCAGTCTAATCACATCTCCCTCGTTTCTTCCAGCCCTCTGTATGACCAGTACTGCAAAGACCACTACGCCGATGGTCACTGTGACCAGGGCTGCAACAATGCAGAATGTGAATGGGACGGCCTGGACTGCGCCAACAACATGCCGGAAAAACTCGCAGACGGACATTTAGTTCTGGTGGTCCACATTCCCCCGGAACAACTCAAAAATCACTCTTCAGCCTTCCTCAGAGATCTCAGCAGTGTTCTTCACACCAACGTGGTGTTCCGTCGTGACGCCAAAGGAGAGCCCATGATTTTCCCGTACTACGGCAATGAGCAGGACCTGGTGAAACATAACATGCTGAAGCGCTCTGCAGATGGCTGGCCTGAGTGGGCTGCCATGCCGGCCAGTGTTCTCGGTCAAATGAAGGAAACGGTGTCTGCAATGGTCACTCCGCGGAAACGTAGAGAGCTGGATCCTATCCAGGTCAAAGGGTACGTGCCTCAAAAAACGAACTTCTTTTCCGATATATTTTCCCGAGTTGTTGTCGTTGAATTTCTTCACTTGGAGACGTTTCTGCTGAAGAACTGAAGAAGCCTCTCGGATGAGGGGTGAAACGTCTTCAAGGGAAGAAATTCAAGTCCAGCTGCCGATTTCGACAGGAATTCAGCGTGACCTGGATGATTGAGAACCTCCACGGACGTTTTCCCGCGTTGTTCCAAACCGTTTAATAACGGTGAGATGTTTCTTCTCATTGCTATGTTCAGGTCCGTTGTCTACCTGGAGATTGACAATCGCCAGTGTTACCAGCAGTCCAGCGAGTGCTTTCAAAGTGCAACAGATGTCGCTGCTTTCCTCGGTGCACTCGCCTCCAGTGGAAATCTCAATGTGCCTTACATTGAAGCAGTCACCAGTATGTAGCTTACGTCACACGAATTCGAAATGAGAATGATCTCATCGTCAGAACCAACCGGATAACCCGCAACGTTGTCCGTCTCTGTAGGCGTGAGACCCACTCCCTCAGGTTCCGAGCTCTATCCCATGTACGTGGTGTTCCTGGGCCTGGCCGCGTTGGGTTTTGTCTGCCTTGGGGTTCTGGTCTCCCGTAAGAGACGACGAGAGCATGGCCAGCTCTGGTTCCCCGAGGGATTCAAAGTATCGGAGCCCAGCAAAAAGAAACGCAGAGAGCCGGTCGGGGAAGACTCCGTTGGACTGAAGTAAGTCGAAACGCCCCGTGGTTTGAAGCGCACGAAGGCACGTGTGGAGGTTTCAAATGCGCATTTAATGCCCGGGTTAATACCAAACCCTTCGTCTTCTTTCAGGCCAATGAAAAACTCCGACATAAATCTGATGGATGATAATCAAAACGAATGGGGTGATGAGGATCCAGACTGCAGACGCTTCAGGGTAAGAGGCTTTTGATAGGAATAGCTCTAATCTAAAGTGTCCACACGTCCGTGCAGGTCGCATCATGACTGACATGTTTTTCAGTTCGAGGAGCAGGCCATGCTTGACCTGAGCGACCACACCGATCACAGGAAATGGACGCAGCAGCATCTGGATGCAGCTGACTTGCGGATCGCGTCCATCGCTCCCACTCCTCCTCAAGGAGAGATAGAGAACGACTGCATGGACGTCAATGTCAGAGGACCAGGTTTGCACACAAATATATCGTATCATCTCAGACCGCTCGGAATCAGCACAAACAGGCGTAAACAAGCATAAACCGAAACACGGCAGAGTTATTACGTTCAAACGCCAGAGGAATTACACGACCGGGAACTCACGAGAATCCTTTCCTTCCCCTTTCAGATGGTTTCACTCCCCTGATGATTGCCTCCTGTAGTGGCGGAGGACTTGAAACTGGTAACAGCGAAGAGGAAGAGGACCCGTCCGCGGAAATCATCTCTGACTTCATCTACCAAGGTGCCAACCTCCACAACCAGACCGACCGTACGGGCGAGACAGCTCTCCACCTGGCCGCGCGGTACGCCCGCTCTGATGCCACCAAACGACTTCTGGAGTCCAGCGCTGATGCCAACGTCCAGGACAACATGGGACGCACGCCTCTTCATGCTGCCGTCGCTGCAGACGCCCAGGGCGTGTTCCAGGTAGATGCCCGCTCCCCTCAAGCCTCCCGGAAACGTTTTTTCCAAAATGAATCTGGAAATGTGAAATCAGACGACTAAATGAGGCCGTGTGGTTGTAGATTTTGATCCGAAACCGCGCCACGGATCTCGATGCACGGATGCACGACGGGACGACACCGCTGATCCTGGCGGCTCGACTCGCGGTCGAAGGCATGGTGGAGGAGCTTATCAACTGCCACGCCGATGCTAATGCGACCGATGATTCTGGTAGCTAGAGTTTTATCTATCTTCACAGTCCCGTAGGTGCGCTGAGTTGTTATGAAAATAAAGACTTTGTTTTTCCATTTTCTGCGCGCAGGTAAATCCGCCCTTCACTGGGCCGCAGCTGTGAACAATGTGGAGGCTGCTGTGGTGCTGCTGAAAAACGGAGCCAACAAAGACATGCAAGACAACAAGGTTTGCAGAATTTGTCTTTCGCGAAGACGACGGCCCAATAGCGTCTGAATGGTTATGTTTCTCGGTATAATAATACATTTTTTTATTTGCACTCCCGTAGGAAGAGACGCCATTGTTTCTGGCCGCCCGTGAAGGCAGCTTCGAGACAGCCAAGGTCTTGCTGGAGAACTTCGCCAACCGTGAAATCACCGACCATCTCGATCAGCTGCCGAGAGATATCGCCCAGGAGCGCATGCATCACGACATCGTCCGCCTGCTCGACGAGTATAACATCGTCAGGAGTCCCGGGCTTCACACGGCTCCTCTGAGCACCTCCAGCCTCTCCCCGCCTCTCTGCTCCCCCAATGACTACCTTAGCAACCTCAAGCCGACGCTCTCAGTCAAGAAGGTCCGCAAACTTAGTTCCGGAGGGAAGGGGGGCAAAGAAGGGGGCAAGGATAACAGAGTGAAGAAGAAAAAGTCCCTCGATGGGAAAAACAATTTGTTGGACACGTCAGCTGTGCTTTCCCCGGTCGATTCCCTCGAGTCACCGCATGGCTACCTGTCCGACGTGGCCTCGCCTCCGATGACGTCGCCATTCCAGCAGTCGCCGCCAATGTCTCTCAACCACCTCCAAGGGAATGGAGACTCCCACATGGGTCAGATGAGTATGGGGAAAGACATGGGGTGCATGTCTTTTGACCCCCCCCGTCTCTCTCATTTACCCGTGTCCGGCTCCAACAGTCAGGGTACAACATCCATCGGCGGCAGCAGAGTGGGCCAGTGCGACTGGGTCTCCCGGGTGCAGCCGGGTGTCGGCCAGCAGGGCAGCTTCACCCAAGCCTCGCCCATATCCCACAATATGATGGGTGCTCTGCACGGCGTAAGCACCGCCACTCTGTCTCAGATCATGGGCTACCAGAACCTGCAGACCAGCCACCTTGGCTCCTCTGCACATATGATGCAGCAAGCACGCCCGCGGCACCTCCAGCACCAAAACTCCAACTCCCCCGCGGCCGGCCAGTCCATCAATCAGAGCTTCCCCAACATTGAACTGAACGGTTCGGACATGCAGCCGAACAACGGTTCCGGCCGTGCGATGCCCATCCACACGGTGATGCCGCAGGAGACACAAATTCTGGGGAACCAGTTTCTCACCCCGCCCTCCCAGCACAGCTATTCGGGCCCCATGGACAACACACCTAACCATCAGCTGCAGGTCCCTGACCACCCCTTTCTGACCCCCTCCCCCGGCTCCCCCGATCAATGGTCCAGCTCGTCTCCACATTCCAATATGTCCGATTGGTCGGAAGGAATATCCAGCCCACCTACGAGTATCCATTCGCAGATGAATCTGATCCAAGACCAGTTTAAGTAGAGACTTATGAAATGACCTGAACTCTTTAAGCGGGAAAATACAGCCAGAAAGAAAGTAACAGACCTGTCTCAAGACTGAAGATTCTCCTTTTTAAGTTTCAGTTTTTATACTAACGATGAGAACAATTTTAGTATTTTGTATTTATTTATGTGCTTTTTCGACCTAAAAAAAAATCAAAGATGCTTTTATATTTATGCATTTTTATTTTTATTTTCTGTTTTGTACGTATGGGAAAGTTAGACAGAGTTTAAAAGGAGTGTGTATCACAAAAAAAAAGGACTCCTTGATGTGTACACTGGCTATTTATTTGTTTCTTGTGTTGGTTTATTCACTGGATTTCATTTTATCCCTTGGCACATCCCTTTTCACATGTTTTATCTGAGGGACTTTCTTTGCATTCGTTATGTTTGTACATATTTTTCATCTTTTATAGATTATTTGAAAATTTTCAGTATTAATTAATTATATTTTAACTGTTTTCTCTTAAGTGACAGAGGTTTTTGTGTCTGGACTACATTTGATCAAGTCTTATTACTAAGTCTGTTTCAGATTATTAGCAGTTACGTTGATCAACGCCGCTCTGAACATTCTTTGCCACTCTCTTGGCAAAAGTGAGGAGGGAAAAAAAATGATCAGAGAGGTCCTGTGATTTATTTTTTAAGATTTTGGACCTGAAAGCACAGAACAAAGATCTGATCATGTGAGAGATGCATTACTAAGTGAGTGAAAAATGCATTCAGACAAACCTGAGCCGAATGCCTGCAAAGACCGTCAGTCGTCCAAGTCATGGCTAACCGAGCGGGATTTAGTCAAGGACAACTGGTCTCTGCTGGTAGATAGTTGGACGCTCAGTTAAACTTGATTCAGCTATGCTTGGACAACCGTAGCCTTACTGCAAATGATCTAGGCGATTATTACTATTTATGATGCCAGTGGTTATGGTTATTGTGTTTAACCTGCAAAGTGTTAAATTGCATCTCTGTTGTAGAAAAAAAAAAAAAGGAATGTTACAGTCATCACAATCTAAAATAGTGCCAGTGTGGCTTGTGTTTTTCCTAAGAAGAACAATGTATTTGTGAGATTTCTTGTATAAATGTCTTCAAGGTGGAGAAAATTGTTTGTGAAAGAAATAGGGACCTTAACAGCATCACCCCTGCACGGCAAAGGAGTGTTGTAGATGGCGTTGAAATGTCATGTTTTATAAACTAATCCAGTGGCAAAGATGTTTTTAAGAAAAGATGTAATTCAGAATCAATGTTCATGCAAAGTTGTAGTTTGCAAAGTATATCCTGATTAAAATGTTTTGTAAAAATGTTATTGACTAAATAAAAGCTGTCATTAAGCTATAGAACGCCTGTTCCTCTGCTTTATTTTACTACCACTTCCCAGAAGCTGGGGAATATTGACATCTAGTGGCCATGTATCAAACTCCTCGAGTGACCCGCAGAAAACCACCTGGTTGCACAAATGTCGGTTGGGTTTACAGAACGCGAAGGCTTTGCGCAGAGTCCACATACACTGCGGCTTTTTGAGAAATGATTCTCGCATTTCATACTTGGTAATTGGAGGTCAAACATTAACTATTCCGGCCATTGGATGAATTGTTAAATTAGTTGCATGTTGACTCTGGGTGGATTTTCTGCATTGTTGAGGTTGAATAAAATCTTAAAAATGTGTTCTCACTAAGTATTGGGGACAAAGTGTAGAATAACTCCTTCCTAAATAATCTATATGTTTACATGTTGGGAAGAACCAACAAAGTTGTTTTCATATTTTGCCCTATAGTCCGATGAAACGAAAACAACAACAAACAGACTGTTTTAGGGCAAAATGAGCAATAACCGATTGATATTTTAGTTGGGCTTGAAAAACCTTAAGACTCTCTGTGTTGGTCGATCTTAGAGAGATCATACGACTTTTTTCAACAAATGATTTTGTTATCACGTACATATTTGAAAGTGACCGAACATTCACAAAACTGAAGAGTATAGTTAAAAAAAAAAATCCAAGAGGGAGACCTTGCTATGGATATTATAACACCGAATTCGAACACAGATTGAAAAAAGAGTATACAAGAACAAGCCCACGTCTGCCTAGAAGATTTGTAATAAAAGTAATAAAAGTATTGTACCATCTAAAATTCACTCTTTGAGGCCACCAGCGTTACTTGATTTAGGTTATTATCGATGTAGACTGAATGACACCTGTGTTTCGTTACTGTGCGGGCCGTACATCGACGGATCGCTGTCCATGGTGCTGACCGGAGACCACCGTTTCCGGTAGAAAAGTGGCGATGATGCTGGTGGATGATTCCATTAGAAGACCGCTAAAATATTTATAACGTTCTCCAAAAATGCAATGATTACTCCGGGCAGTGAAACCCATATCAAGCACGGAAGTGAGGTTTGACGAGGCTCAAGATGACTCAGCTGGTTAGAACAACTGTACACGATGCCATCAGTAGAAAATGAAGATGAGGAAGCAAGATGTTGGATTTGGGATGGATTTTAGTAAAATCACCCCTGCTCCAACTGGGAGGGTTCGTATGTCGCATGTAAAAATCGCTTTGCACAAGTATCAGGGTGGATGCATGCATCATGAGATGAAGGAAGAAGAAAAAAAACATGCCCTCGGCAGGTCTTTGACTATAAAAGGTGGCTGGAGGTGAATCTAGAGCACAATGCATCACACCTGTTGTCAAAATCCTCTTGTCGAGTCCAGCTGGACTTGAATGTCCTCACTTGAAGATGTTTGACCCCGTGGACTGAAGACGCCTCTGGGATGAAGCATGAAGCCTCTTCATGTGAAGACGTTCAAGTCCAGCCGCCACGACAAGAAGATTTCGACAAGAATTCAACATGACCTGGAAGACCTGAGAACCTCCACGGATGATAACACTTGTTTTTGGTCATCGTGGCGCACTCCATCTGCACGGCGGGGTCGTGATAGCGCCCCCTAGAGGCGGACATGGGGCGTTACAGCCGAGCCGAGGACCCTCGTCCCCATAGAGACAGGCTCCGGTAACGGGGCTGGACCTGCCTTGCACCGCTCCGGGGCGATGACAGCGAATGCGAAGCGGCCGGCGCTCGGATACTAATATTTTCCTCGAAATCACTTCCACCGCCACCGGATTAAGGACCGTCGGTCGCAAGTTGCGGGTTTATCCTCAGAGGGCCGGAGATTTGTGTCGCCGGGCGGGGAGGAGTCGGTGTCATTCCGCCGTTAGCCGCCGGAGCCCCGCCAGCATGTCGGCGGTGTAACAACACACCTCAGACGGGAAGCGGCCGGAAGAGACCCGATGCGCTCTTAGGAGGTGGGTTTCCTCCGTGCAAGGAGCAGGAACAATGTCCACTTAGGTGGGCTTAGTTTAGCTAGCTAGCTGAGCGTTGAAGGGTAATTTATCGGCCGGACTATCTGCTTTTCACTGAGGTGGGGGGCGTTTAAATGCTGGAGAGAACAGGTGCTGCAGACATTGAACGCATCATCAGCTGATGGGCAAGTGTGTTTTGTTGTGTTGGTCCATTGTGCGTGCACGTCGTGACGCCAGGATTTCGTGTGGCTGTCAATCGATTCTCCACGGGTGTGTGTTTGGATGTGAGCTTCTCAGGAGGAGCTTCCTGTTCAGAAAGGGCCCTGCTTGTTGTTTCCTCCGCGGATGATGTCACGCACCGGGCCGGGGTTGGCGATCACTGCTGTGTCTGGGTTTGTCTCCTGCAGGATGGACGTGGACGTGGGTGCGGGCAGGGACAGCACCAGGAGGAGGGCAGCAGCCGCAGATGATGCATTGGGAGGCCCGGAGGCTCAGGTGGTGCCGCTGGAGCTTTATGACTCCGCAAGGGCCAAAATAGATGCAAATCTGCGCTGGCTGTTTGCCATCGCCTATGGAATAGGTAAGACTGTCTTTTCTGATGGACCATTTGCACCCTGGTGTCTCCACTCTAACATCACGCATGATGCGTGCAGGACATTTGTGCCAACTCAACTGCGAAGCAAGGAAATTGAACTTGTCATTAATTCCGTGTCAACCGCAGCGGCTCACTTCACATCAGCCAACAGTATCAAGCCTCCCGTATCAGTTTGGTTATTAATAATATTTGCTTTAACTTGATAAATAGACGTGACCCCTGCATGACCTCAAGTTTCAATGTACTTTGACTGTTTAGCTTTTTGTTTGGACCAAAACGTATGCAGGGCATAATGAATTAAATCTTTCTAAACTGTGATATTCTAGAATGTTTTTCTTTTTAATATTGAAAACAACAATACTTATTGACTACAGGAACGGGTCATCGTCCAATTCTTTTAAACTATGCTTTGCTATTATGGTTTTGTGAATTCGCTGGTACATTTTTCTTAGCCAATATCTCAAGGTTGTTCATAAAAATATTCGCAAATCTGTCGCGAGTAAATGATCGAGAAATGAACATTGCTGAAATATCGAATACACAGAGTAAAAGCTAAGCAATTACCTCAAAATCTGTCCATCAAATGAATCATAACCTATTGATTAAATGAGGTCTTCCGTGAAAACGAAGATTGGTTGAATAAAAACCGAGCCCAGTGCGCGGTCCGTGTCTGTGAGCCGAGACAGAGAGCAACTTCACGATGTGCCAAAGTCTTTTATGCACAGGTCACCGGCCCCGTCGGCTCCGATGAGGGCGAACAAAACTATGAAACTGCTCGACGTGGTGAGGCTGGAACTAAATGTCAGGAAACTCCTCATTCAATGTGGGTTTTTGTGTCACTCGCCGATTGCACTCCGGGGAGAGTAAGCTGCAGGTCAGCCGCGCAGCCCATGCAGGCCCACCAGTCTGTGGGATTTTACTGTCGGTGTTACAAAGGCAGTCAGGATGCATAAAACAAACTCTTGGTCATTGTATTCACTCTTAAGAGTCATTCAGGATTTCAGAAATTCCTTCCTTGAAGTGTTTTCCACCCTGTTGCGGCGGATGACTCAGTAAATTGAGCCTAATGCAGGAAGTAAACCATTGTTGTTGTGCAGCACGAAGCTCATGGGAAATATGAATATTGCCCTATACAAGTTGATTTTTTTCACACTGATAAGTAGCAAAATACTTGCTTGGGTATGAAAAATAAAATATGAGACACTCGGCGCAAATCAGACGAGGGTGTCCCCAGCAGTCTTGGAATTGAAATAGTCCTTGAATGCTTGTTAAAAGCCTCTGAGAGCCGCTTCAGGAAAATGAGGACACATGATTTTAGGTGGAATTGTCAAATATTTCACGTTAATATTTAGCCATTTTCCCGATACATTGATTTTTCTTACAACTGTTCATGTATTTATAGACGGTAATTTAGCAGACACTATTTTTGAATATTTAGTTTTCTTAATTTTTCTTGTATTTCTAGTTTATTTTCTTACTAATTTACTCATTTCTTGCTAATTTCAAGATTACAACGGTCATTTTTTGAGTCATTTACGGCTGATCGTTGGCACTCTGATTTTAAAGACACACAATACCAGGTTTCTACGTATATTTTCCCATGATTTTGACATTACGGATTTTTTTCTTTTACCAGAAAATGTAGGCATTATTTTATTTCACAATTCTAAAGTTTAAAAATGATTCACTGCACGAGATCAGAGTTAGACCAATTTAGTGATATTCTGGACCGCTTAAGGGTACGGATGTATTTGGAAGAGTTTATGATAAACAGTGTGTTTAGTAGCCGCTGAGCAGGTCAGTGTTGATGGCCTGTTCATGTATTTTACTCTTGATATAAATCTACAAAAACAGACACCATTTAATTTAAGCAAATCTATAATTTTCCGCTATTTGTTTGATGTCGCATTCATAACTCACAAAAACTAAAAGGATGTTCTCTGTTTGTCTAATCAAAGAATTACTGCTGTTATCCAACTTGGCAATATTCCAGAGGAGAGATCTGCTGCCCAATTTAAACCCCAAACCATCCCCCTTTCCCCTCCGAGGCTTCCTGCTGTTCCTAATCTGATTGTCTCCTCCTTACATCAGTGTGTCAGCAACGCGAGGGATCTTTTTCCTTCATTTATTTATCCTGTGTCCCTGACATGTGATTTCCAAATTAGATAGTGTATCTGGATATACCGTGCATCGTAATTGAAAAAGAGAGCCTGTGAGTAAACAGTGTTATTTTCCAGCGCCAAAGCCCCCTTTAATGACTTGACAGATTATAAACACACACACACACACACGCACAAGAAATCTCAACTGTGATACAATGTGACAGTTTTAATTGCATAAAGATATGTGTGCAAAAGCAAATGTTCCCTGGCAAAGATCATAGTATCTAAATAAACGATTGGTTTTGATGTGATGAACTTTTCTTTTGAACGTATGCAAATTTGGATTACCTTCCATTGCCATCGTCCATTATTTGGACTTAATGGTAAGCTATTTTATCCTGTCTGCTTTATAATCGACCCATTTGCTCACCGCCTTCAACTCAGTTTGGTTTGAGATAATGATGGCAAGTAGATCTTTTGGCTTCTGTATTTTTTCACTGCGTCTGAAAAAAAAATCTCCCGGTGGTTTTTGGTTTTGTACATTTTGACAGTACAAGCCAAGCTGGTCCATAACGTTCAAGATAGAACTTTGTTAGAGCAGTTTTATATCAACGGACTAATAAATGAATAATTCTGTGTCTATAGAACAATGGAAACACGCGCAGTTTCTTTGAAATAACGCATCTGTTTATTAGTTTCAGTGTCACAGGCCCTGGTTAGCGGCAGACAGGGAAAGCAAAAGAGCCAAATCTGTCTTATTAGATTAGGATGCAGAGTCATGCTGGGTTGAGCTGGTGTGAAAGTCAGCTGTCACATGCTGAAGTCTTTGTCGACTGTCCACCTGCAGGCTGCTGTCATCAACACAAACAGTTTTAAGGTTTAGTGAAGAGAGTTTCACCGTTGGTATTTGTTATTTTCATTCCGTGAGAAACCAACGGCTGATTAAACCTGTTGTTAATGTTCCAGTCAGTGGTCGACTTGGTCGAATCTGACTCTTCTCTTCGTTTGTCCAGTTTACAGTCACAGTGGCCTCGGCGCTTCACATCATGTAGACAGTGACACACAGAGGACAAACAGTCGCAGTCGAACACACGCGTGCCCGACACGTGGAAGCTCCGCCCTGGTTATCGATAGATTTCTCCTGTCTCATGCGTGGGAAATATTTGGAACAAAAACAATCAGACTTTCATCGACAACTTGCTTCTATTTTGAAGTGGTTGAAAACAAGGCTATGTTAGAGCCAGACCTTCCCAAAAGTACAATTCAAATTTTTGATGTAAAATACATTAACTAGATGATGCAGTATTTTTTTTTTCCTGTTTACCCCTATTGTTTATCATTCTAGCCCTTTGTTTTGGTAAAAACATAGCGTTTATAAAATCTGGATATAATGCAGGATGTTTCATTGATCCTGTTTTTATCTTGTTCAGTACCTTCATGTTGCTTTAGGCTTCTGTTTTGAAGGCCCTATCAAGTGGTAAAAGACGAAGCTGTGTTAGGGCCAGACTTCCGAAAAATACAGTTCAAATTTTTGATGTAAGAAAAAAATATTGTTATTAAGGCGATGCTGTATTTTTTTTCCTGGTTATCTTTAATATTTATTAAAATAGCCATTTGTTTTGGGTAAAACACATCATTTATACAATAACTCTGATTTATTCATATTTTTACAAACCTTTAACTTTATTTTTATTAATTTCTTTTGTTTTTATTTTTTTTTTATTCTTTTTTTTTTTTTTTATTCGCCATTTTATCCGTTTGTTTTCATATAGAGTTCTATTTTGATTCTTCCTCACTTTATTCCGTGAGCAAGAGCTGCTTTCAACATAAAGCAATTTCCCCTGTGGGGATCAATAAAGTATTCTGATTCCGATTCAGATTCTAAAATCTGGATATAATGCAGAGTGTTTCATTGATCCTGAGTTTTATGTTGTTCAGTAACTTCATGTTGCTTCGGGATGTTCATGATGCAAAAACATCAGACTTCACCAAACTGTTACCTCCATAAGAAAATCAGAGATGAGGATTTGTCAGGTTTTGCTAATGTTTTTGTTTTTTTTTTAAATGCGCTCGCATTTTACACTCGCACACGAACATGATAAGGTAGCGTAAAAAACAAACAGCCGTGTATCCGAACATACAAGGAGGACACTGCATTAAGCCTACTTGTTGTAGGGATTAGCTGTGTGCCTCATCACAGGCTAGACCAGTGTGACCTTGCGTCTGATCGAATAGGAACACAGGCTATCCCTTCACCCCTCGACTATCCCCCCCCCCCCCGTCCCTGTCCACACACACACCCTTTAACGCTTGGATCAGGTGGAGCATAACTATTCAAAGAGTGCTAGCAACGAGCATGGAAGGGTAGGCTTTCCGTAGCGAAAAGGGGTTCTCCAGCGTACCCTTTCCTGAGGGTCGCGGACCGAAAAGGGGGCGAAGGTACTGCAAAGCAGCCCCCCCCCCCCCCCCCCCCCCCCCCCCCCCCCCCCCCCCCCCACCTCTCACTCCCACCCCTCCCCCCCCCCCCCGGCGGGGGGGGGGGG
>CAAKHD010000446.1:35296-56976 GCA_901007705.1 Fistularia tabacaria
TTTTTTTTTTTTGTTGGATGTCTCCAGGGAGGGGGGGGGTGGGGGGGGGGGGGGGGGTATAACTAGAAGAAGGGAACTGTCATAGAAAACCACCCTACGATTAATGAAGACAATAAACAACACCTAAAGTAACTTCTTCATTGTTTAAGATGCAACTTGCAGAGTGTCGTGTGTGTTTGTGCGAGCGAGCATGTGACTCACCCTCGCGATTTAATGCATTTGCGGAATTGAGCTTGGGTTGCCTCCGCCTATAGGTGCGCTACCGCAGGGATCACCTGACGGGTCGGACTCTTCAGCACTTCCCGCTGCTGGAGGACCTGCTGAAAGACGTTTGCGACGGCGCGGCTCTGTTGGCCTTGATCCACTTCTACTGTCCAGAGCTCATCAGGCTAGAAGGTAACAACGAAGAACCAAATGCGATTGAAGTGACTTTTTCAACCCCCTCTGCTGTTAAAGGTTGCGTGTTCTTTTAAGGTCATGCAACATGTGGATTCGAATCAGTGACAATGTATCTTCTATGAGAAATGACATGCTAGATAGACGTCGTAAATAAATTTAAATAAAAACCGACCTAAATAAATCATTTTAATGTGGAGTAGTTTGACTCATCGTCTCATATGAATATTACAATCACAGTAGCTTTTATTCAAGATAAAATACCGAGAGCCCCTTTTTTTCTTTTCTTTTTTTTTTTTTCAAAATATGAAATTCACCGGAGAGTGATGACCATTTTCCGATGTCCGTTTCCAGATATTTGCCTGAAAGAAGTCCCTTCCATAGCAGACAGCATGTACAACATCCAGCTACTGAAGGAGTTCTCTGATGAGTACCTTAACAAGTGCTTCTACATGAAGCCTGAGGACTTACTGTATTCCCCACCAGTTCTGAAAGTAAGATTATTAAAAAAACAAACAAACATTGATCAGACATACACCTCAATATATATAATACAATATATCATAATGTTGTCTCTGAACATAAACGTATGTCGGCAGAATAATTTGATGGCCTTCATTGCTGAGCTCTTCTGGTGGTTTGAGATGGTGAAGCCAGACTTTGTGCAGCCCAGAGACCTCCAGGAAATCCGAGACGGTGAATTACTCATTCTTTTGTTCTATATTTATTTCATTGATTAATCCACTAATGGTTCTTGTGGGAAATGATGGCACCGTGACAAGTTCTTCTAATGGTTCGCATAAACATTGTGTGCAGTGAGATTACTGCTTCAGCCCAAGAGCTCTCGATCCCAGGTACCCATCTCTGGTGTCACCAAACGTAGTTTCCTGACAACGTCTAACTCCGCTGACGTCTTGACCACACCTCAGAGCCCGGACATCAGGTACAAGAACTTTTTCACCGATCACTTAAAATCACTTGTCACTGAAAACTATACAATTTTTGACATCATGTGTTTCCAACTCCAGACACGGCGAATAAAAGATGTAGAATACTTGAAATGCTCAAAAATACAGAAATGGAAATGTAAACATTGTGTTCTTTCTCAGAATGAACTCTAGTACACGATTTACCTTTGGGATACTTTGCACAGCCATCTTTCTAACAGTGAAATGAAGTCAAACTAAAAGCTACCTCGCTAACTCTCGACGCCTACCTTGCGACACGGGTCTCCGATTGTAAATTCTGTTTTTATCACAGCATCACAGCAGCAAGCACAAGATCCTGTCACTCATTACTGCCTTTGAGGCAGAGACAACAGCGCGTAATTGAGGAGGACACCTCAGGTGATTATTTGCAATCGCATGAATACTTTTATGCTCTATGAGGACAGATTAAGACAGATGTGATGAGAGCTGGTTGAAAAAAAAGGCATCAAATGATCAAATTTTATTTTCTGATGTGCCTTTTTTTTGTTTTTAACAGATATTAGAAATCAGTTCACCCCTCTCACACGCGCAGCAGGGCATCAGAGCTCAGCAGGTCTGGCTCGACCAGAGAGGAGACAGAGGTGAGCGGTTGCAGCGAGAGCGGATCATTTCCGGTACCGTTTCCCACCCGGCTTGCCTAATTTATAATTATCCCTCTCTACCGCCCAGGCCTTTATCCCAGCCGGCGCCCTTTGCTTTGCATTTCCCCATGGAGGAGGATTCAGACACCGTCAGCCTGGCTCGATCCATCAGCAAAGACAGCTTGGCCTCCAATATTCTCAGCATTACACCCAAACACGTGCTGTCATCGGGTCCACAGCTGCATCCCCACCGACTCAGCGGGCAAAGCCTCCTGAGTCACATTCGAATAGAGGACGAGGAAGAGGAAATCGAGGAGGAGGAGTTGGTGGCTGTAATCCACCCTTCAGCGTTTACCCGACGTCGACTTCAGACCGACATGGAGCAGGATGAACTGGAGGTCCAGAATTCGACCGCCACCGCGAGGGCTTCGACGGTTACACGCCGTTCCCCTCGCCTGGACGTGATTCCGTTCACTCAAGGCCTTCAGGGTGAGAGCTACTACCTGGAGCCTTTGATGCCCGCCGTTCCGAAAACAGCCAAAGAGAAGAGCATCAGCCTGAATAAAGAGGAGGAGAGTGGCGAGAGTCACTCCAGAGCATCCGCCGCCAGGAAAAAAAACAATAGTACCCCAAACGTTTCCCAGAGAAGAGGCTCTTTGGCGGATTGCGGAAAAGACGCCTTTGCACCCGGAGCCGCAGCAGAACCGGGCACCCCGAGGCCTCCCGCACAAAGGCCGATAGACGCGTCGCAGTCCCAAGGCTTTTTCCTTCACTCGTCTGAAGAAGCGGAGAGCCACGGTCATTTCTCCTCCGCCTCAGAGGCGGGGCATGACTCGGACTCAGACATTGCAGATTTTGAGGACGACGAAGAAGATGAGGAGCTGATTGAGCTGACTAAAGAAGAGGTGAAGCGAGGGAGGGGAAAAGGACCGGAGGAAGGTGTCCCGCGGGAATTTGCAGAGGGCGAATCGTTGAAGCTGAGAGAAGATTTGAAGGTGAGTGAGCGGGACGATAAAGAGGACGGCAGTGGACGCTCAAGTCCTTGCCCGAGCACCATCTCCTGGGCAAGCAGCTGCAGCGCTTCTGGCAGCACCAGTGTGAGGATGACCAGCTTTGCAGAGCGAAAGCTCCTCAAACTCGGCCTCAAAGATGAAATCTCAAGCACCAGCAGCTCCCAGAAGACCACGCCGGATGGCTCAGAGACGACCCCCTTCCCCTCCTGGCACATTCGAAGTGAGGGGGGTCCCGGTTGGCTCGGGAAGGAGCAGGTCTCCGGTTTGGAGAAAAACACGATTGTGAGTTCCACGATGGTGCCTGCAGAGCTGCTGCAACTTCACATGCAGCTGGAAGAGCAAAGACGTGCGATAGAGTATCAGAAGAAGAAGATGGAGACCCTGTCAGCACGACAGCGGTTGAAGTTGGGAAAAGCTGCATTCTTAAACATCGTGAAGAAAGGCGGAGGGAAGAGCGACACACTCCCCCTGCCGCTGAAGCACAGCCCGTCCTCAGAATTAGCATCCGCTGAGAGAAGCAAACTGAAGGCCCTTCCCAGTAAAGACGACTCCTGTCTGGAGGCGATGAAGGTCCAGGCCAGGGCGGGGCAAGCGGAGAAACGCCACCTGAATCGAGATAACAGGCTGAACTCCCTTCCTCAAGACACCGGAGCCGAATCCGATGTGAGCGAGCGTTCCCGATCCATAGATCTTCTCAACGAAGCCATCAGTTCTATCCAGCAGCAAATGATGCAGCTCTCTTTGCAACAAGACCTGCTGATGAAGCAGAGCGCGGGCTCCCCTCCGCAACGTGTCCGATCAGAATCTGGTGCGAACGAAGTCAGCACAGCGCAAACCTCCCCTACCTCAGGCTCCAAGGCGTTCGCCGTTCACTTTGTCGACATCGGTGGCAGCAATCCTGTTGCTGCTCGCCGTCCTCCCAAACTCAGCTCCAGCCAACGCAAAAAAGCTTCCGAGCGAAAAACGAGTGGCGAGAACAGCAAGGCGGCTTCCGACAAGTCCAAGGACGGAAGCAGCACCGAGGGGGGGCGGGAGGAAGAAGGCATGAATGAGAGCTCCAGGTCGGAGAGAAGCATCTCGAGAAAAGCGACATTTCGAGTCCACGATGACTGCGGGCCCAGGAGCGCAGGAGAGGCGGGCGAACCGCAATCACAGGACACCCCCATGACGCCGTCACCAACGGCAGAAAATACTGATACGGACAATTCAGTCACCAACTCAGGGAAAGAGGCTGTGGCTGGAGATGAGAGTACGAAGGTCAAAGGTCAGCTGATTGAGGTTGACCTATCAGGGCTTAAGGATCCCGAAGAGGATGGCAGTGCAGATCCGGCGGACCGGAGGGCAGACGCCGAGCAGAAGAACATCCTGGGCTTCTTTTTCAAGGTGAATATTTGCGTTTGTGTGTTTTTTTTTTTTTGTTTTGTGCGTGCAAGTAGCGTCTAAGCGTTAACGTGAATGCCGATCGCTGTCTTCCTCAAGGACGACGAGAAGGCGGAGGACGAAATGGCGAAACGCCGCGCAGCCTTCCTTCTTAAACAGCAGCGCAAAGCGGAAGAAGCAAGACTACGCAAACAACAGCAAGAGGCAGAGAGTGAGCTGAAGCGCGACGAGGCCAGGTACGTCTTTTCACACCATGAAGACAAGCTCTACTGGCAATAGGAAAATGTCATCAACGTTCACTTTATCACCCCGGCGTCTGCTCCGTCTTCAAGACGTAAAGCTGAAGAGGACCGCGTCCGCAAAGAGGAGGAGAAAGCACGGCGAGAGCTGATAAAGCAGGAGTACCTACGAAGAAAGCAACAAGCGCTGATGGAGGAGCAGGGCTTGATAAAGCCTCGGCCTCGGGCCAAATCCCGCAGGAACAGGCCCAAGTCGCTGCATCGTGAAGAGAACAACAGCCTTTCGAAAGGTTTCACCACACGTAAGGGCTGTCCAGCTTTTATCACTCTTTTAATTTGGTTCCCGAAAGGGCGAATGTATCTTTGCGTATTTTCTTCTCAGTTGTTTTTTTTTTTTTTTTTTCATGCCTTTGTAACACTTGCGTGTTACGCAAAGTCGTTTTCTGAGGGTATCCGTTTTGACCAAAGGCCAGGGTTCAGATACAGACAGCAGGGAAGGTGAAACGTCGAACCTACTCTGCATGCGGTGCAAACGAGTTTACATTTCTCTTGAAATAATCCCTTCGGTCAGGATCCTATCTTGATACCAGTTCACCTCTCCTGGCAGGAAGAGTTGAAATCCGCTCTGAGACCTTGCAAGGCACCCATCTAAACCTAGATTACCCGGTATTGTGGGCTGACTTAATTCATCTTAAACTCCCCCCTGTGGCTCAGACTCATCAAGGCCTCCCCGGCAAATGATTCACTTTTGAAATGCCATTCAAAATGATTCAGACAATCCTTTTTGAGCATCACGGCAATATTGAGAGGGAGAAGTGAAAATATCAGACGAAGAAAGTGAAGTCCTTCCAGACTAGTGGTTTTGCAGGATCATATATTCGGTGAACAAAAGTGAATCTCACCTCCAGCTCTTGCTGAAGAAAAGACAACCCCGTGTGTTTTTTACCGTCATTTAATCTGCATCCAAACAGTAATATAGCATCATATAGTTTAGTTTATACATACAGATTTTTTTGTTGGTTTTAACCCTGTAGAATAAGGTTTTTACAGCCATGGTCTACCTACCAGAAATATGTCACATCTGGTTGTGTGTGTTAAGTGTTTAAGACTGTAAGTATGCATAGATTGGGGGACTTAGGCAGGAAGGATTTTCAAAAATTCTGCAATTTTAGCCTTTACAAAAATGAATAATACCTCTTTGTAAATGTTCACCCAGAGACTAAAAAGGGTTCGCATTTAAAAGTGATACAGGATCAATGAGGCTCACTAAACAGGGGCATCAACATCCCTGAGCTGTTTTTTTTTTAAAAGCGTACATTTGTGGCTTTCAGCTGACCTGAGCTGCAGTCATCGAGGATCCACGTTGTCGTTGGCCACCGAGGCAGACAGTGTCATGTCTGGAGAAGCAGAGTCGCAGAGGTGAGGCAACCCATGTTGTGCGTCGCTACATTTTTCCACATTTTTCCACATTTTTACAGCGTAAACCGAGACCTGTGTCCTCCAGGGCTGGATCCGTGTGCTCCATGGAGTCGTTCCCGATGCTGAGCAGAGCATCCAGCAGGAACATGGAGAGGGACTGGGAGAGCGGCTCTATCGCTTCTTCCATGACTTCAACTGAGTACAACGGTGAGCCTCAAATACAGATACCATGGTTCATTTTTATTTTTCATTTTGCCTGCCTTTCAAACTAAATCAACTATCTCTGCCCCACTGTAAAATGTCGTAGCAGTGTTTTTGCACTGCCACACGTTGTCAACCATCGGTCTTTTTCAACTGCTCAATTCATATGAAATGCTCAGATAACTTTCAATCTTCTTGTCGTGGCAACGAACAAGAAGCCTCTCGGATGAGGGATGAAAATACCTGATTTCGAATATGCCTGCCAGGGTTGTGGGCGGGTCTTAGTTACCACGGCTTGTTATGCAAATCGACGAGTTTATCGTCAAGAACTCGGTCGAATGGGGTCGTTGCGCTGATGTTGGTGTTGTCAGGTAGAAATCAAGGAACAACTTTTGGGGATTTACCCGGATAAGAATCTGCAAAGGTGAAGCCAAACTTCTCAGAATGTGAAACAAAGGAGTGATACCTGTCGGATCCCAGCCTGAAGTCACCGGGGGCTGGTTCTGGTGTTTGGAGAGTGCAGATGAGCCTGATCCGTGCGTGCTTATCTGTCTACAGTGTTGTCGGTTGGTGAAAGGTTGTGCCTAAGGCACCCTCCTCTTTTCAGAGACGTTTTTCCCGTTTTGACAAAGATGGCTTCTTCTCTGGAAACATCTGTCCACCTTGGTGTCTTCAAAGGATCCGCCCTTATCCTTCAGGTGCAGGTGGACCACAGCGTTCTCTCCTGAAGTGGTAGCTCTTCCATTTGCATAACAAGCCATCGTTACCGAGAGCCGCCCCCGACCCTGGCAGGTATATTCGGAAACTCCCCGCAGGCCATGAGAACTCAAGAAGCCTCTCGGATGAGGGCTGAAACTTTATCAAGTGAAGAAACTCCAGTCCAGTTGCCACGACGAGAAGATTTTGTGAAGAATTCACCATGACCTGGATGACCAAGAACCTCCACAGACATGTCACATAACCTACATTCAGATGGACAAATATCTATCCATCCATCCATCATCCATCCATCCATATCCTCATCCATCTTTATATATGTATATATATACACACATACATACATACATATATACATGCATATACAGATACATATATATAAATAAATAAATAAATAAATATATATATACATATTTATAAATAAATATATATATATAAATATATATATGTGTGTATATATATATATCTCTCTATATATAAATATATATATGTATATGTGTATATATATTTATATATATATTGTGTGTGTGTGTGTGTGTGTGTATATATATATCTATATATATTTAAAAAAGATGTCAATTAAAAATTCTCCGCTTAAACATTGCCATTATTACTTTTTACAGTTGTCAATATCAAGTATCATGGTGCCGCCTCATTCGTCCTTAAATTTACATCGACACATTTCATGATTACATGAGACGTTTTTCAGAATCCTTTTCCGGTAACACTCACGTTAAAGCCCTTTGTAACAATTTGTCCGCCGAAGGTCCGAAACTTTTCAAGGAGCCAAGCTCAAAGTCCAACAAGCCAATCATCATCAATGCCATCGCTCACTGTTGTCTAGCGGGAAAGGTCAATGAGGCACAGAAGAACGCTGTTCTCGAGGTCAGTGGAATCCCTTTTGGAATTTTTCGATGATAATCATGATGTTTAGGATCAGATCTCATGTTTCGTCACCAACGACTCATCACAGGAGCTGGAGAAGTGTGAGTCCAATCACCTGATCATCCTCTTCCGCGACGGGGGTTGCCAATTCCGCGCCATTTATTCGTATTCGCCGGACACCGAGGAGATCATCAAATTCACCGGCACTGGACCACGCGCCATCACCAGGAAGATGATCGACAAGATCTACAAATACAGCTCGGACCGTAAGCAGTTCACCGTCATCCCGGCCAAGACCGTGTCAGTCAGCGTGGACGCCCTGACCATTCACAATCACCTGTGGCAGATCAAGAGGCCGGGCAGCGCACGCAGGAAGTGACACTTTGTATACGGTTTTTGTTCAGCCCATTGCTGGTGGGCAATATTTAATGGTCTTGGAGATGATTGACATGATCAGAGGAGCAGTGCGGGCTAGGACAGAGAAACAACTTATGCAGAGATATTCAGAGTTTGTCGGTAAAAGAGTTGGAACTATGCGTCAAATCAACAAACAAATTGAACCTTTCTAAATTCTTTTGGTATATTTCCGTGCTGTAATTTCTCACAAAATTTCATGTAATATTTTGCCAAATTCCAGGTCACTTCTCATGATCTTTAGAGGATTTATGCAAATTTCAAGGGAAGCTTTTTCGATTTTCTTGTACGGAAAATATTCATGACTCCTTTTTTTAATTTTAATGCCTCGCCCTACAGTGGAGACCGATGTGTTTTGACGAGTTTCCAATCATGGAGTTGGACCCGATTGAAAACGCAGTGACAAAAGCAAGAGTGCGCTCTTTTGTTGTTGTTTTTTTTCCATCCAGATATATTTGTGCATGTCACTCCTGTGTTTCCATTTGTTGATAATTCATCTGGCGTTATTGACGACGGCCTGTCGGGCAACCATCCTTCTGTTAGGGCCTCTCCGGACATGCGGTCGTGCACATCCACTTAAATTTTGACCAAAAAGATTTGATTTCAGCTTGGCAAAAAAAAAACAAAAAAACAAAAACAAAAAAACAACAACCCTACTGCTGTTAACTCATCAGTACTCCTGGTCGGCGCTTCCATGAAGAGGAAGCCCTGACCACACGTTGTTTTTGAACGAATGTTTGGCACACCAGTGTGTGTCCAGTCTTATTTTATACTTTGTTTGTACGGGGAAGTGTGTGTGTGTGTGTGTGTGTGTGTGTGTGTGTGTGTGTGTGTGTCTGAGGGGAGAGCTGCGCGCTCCACCGGTGCATTCAGCTCTGAATGTTTACTAACTTGAATACTCTCTAAAAAAAATGTCTTTCATGCTAGAGGAAAAAAAAAAAGAAAAAAAAAGTGAGCAAGGTAACATAACACGTCCTGTTTTTTTCAGAATGAGGACTTTGTGCTGCTGTTTCGGTGGAAAACGTTTTACTTATTTATTATTCTTTTTAAATAGAGGGAAATTGTACCATTATTATTATGTTATATTATTATTATTTTGATTTTATTTCACCGCCCAGATCCAGCGAGCCATCTGAGACTCCTGGCCGGCTCATACGTTTGAACCAAACGAGCTTTGCCGCTGAGCTTTTTGCTGCTCATTAATGGCTCGCTGGATCCTGGTGAGACATACATTTTTTTTTTTTTCTAAAATAGCTTCTGGCAACAACAAGCTGCCTGGCAGAACCAGTAATGTCTATGTAACAATTGTCTCAGCTACTGATTTAAACGTGGTGGAGAAACTGCACAATACTTGACATTTTGTTTGCTGCATTTTGTACGTTTTTTCCGAGTAGTACGTTCTGTACATGATGTACAAATTATGTTTACTAAAAAGCAGGCACTATTTTGAGGTTTACGCTACTACAGGCTTTCATTTCATTTTGTTCTATTGAATGTTTATTTATTTTCAAGTGTTACAATAAAGTTCGATTAGTTATTGGGTTTTTTTTTTTTCATGAAACCTGTATTTTTTCTGGCATTTCAGCCTCCTTCGGGTTTTTGTGCGAGGCGATGATGGTTTGAGTCGCATCTTACCATCTGAACAATGTCAGTGAGTAAACAGCTTATCATAAAATCATATGAATAAGCCCCATTCAACAGATATCAACTCTATTGTTTAATGTTTTTTTTTTTTAACCATTTCATTCAATATGCAAATCAAAATAAAAATTTGCTCAGTACAAATATTTTCAACATTTAAATATATGAAGTCATAAATAGTTAATATTCTGTACAAGATGTAGCATCTTGAAATACATACAACTCAAACAGTCACAACAGGGAAACTAAGAAGCAGTTTTTTTTTTTTTTTTACTTAACAGTGACAGACAATTATTGTAATTCTATCAGTAACACAGAGCTAATCAAACAAAATGTTTCACTGGATGGACAAGATGGCATCACCTGTGCAGAAGGTCGAACGTCATCGAGTCTAAACGAATCGCGGCAAATATATCAGCTTTTTCGTTTTGTACCTACTAGCTAGGAGTTCTACACTGATATATAGCTACTTCTAGTCTCCGACAAAAAATACGCTTTAAACCACATATGGATGTAATTGAAGGTTTCGATTGGCAGAAATGTGTGGGAAATTTCTCTGAAATTCATTTTATACATCTGGTCTCCGGACGGATAAATCATAATCTGAACCAACCAATGGGTGTTGAGGGGAAAAAAAAAAAAAATCAATGATCTTGACGTGTAAGTTGTTTGACCTGAGGGAACTACAACCCAAAAGAGCTGCAACTAAACATGATTAAACCTTAAATTCAATAAGATTTGATTCGGCACAACCCAGCCATGAAGTCCTACACTGTTAACGCTTATGTTAATCGAGTAAGAGTAAGCAAAACCCCAGACAGCTGTTCATCTGGGAGCTGAAACAGAGATGACTGGACTACTCACGTACAAACGGAGCTGTGGGAAGAAGATGAGAATGTCACAGATGACGTCCGATGTCTTCTGCCAAACAGTAGGCACTCAAAAAACCCACAGCAATAGACTGTAGTGCGGGAACATAATGGCACAAATTATCTTCTCTCAGACTGAACCTGCACAGAAGCGATCGGGCCTGCCGGGAAGGTTGAAGCAGGTGAGGTTCAGGGAGGAGGGTCTGGTGGGGGGGGGCAGGCAGCCATCAGAGCTGGGTGTCTTCTCTGGTGTCCAGGCTGGACTCGTGTCTCTCTTTCAGGCTGCTGCTGTGGACGGGAGGTTCTTCTGGGACGTGAGCCAGAGGGTCCGAGCGAATCAAGTACCTGAAAAAGATGACCAGATGACTGAGCTTCGTCACATCGCCTTAAAGAGGGTCAAAGTGAAAGCAGCGGATAAAATTAAGGAGCTGATTCGGCCGAGAGTGCTGGGAGAAACCGTCTCTTTAGACCCCTGCAGAAATCACCAGAAACAGTTATTCATTTCAAATTGAATCGGTTGGCTTAATACATCGAGACGCTTACTGCTCCCCTGGCGCCGCTAGATGGCTGCCAACTGCTCATGGTTCATCCATGATGGGTTAAATGCAGAGAGCGATTTCTCGCAAGGGATAAATGAAGTATAAAAAAAAAAAAAAAAAGAATTGATATCACAGCATACTGTGGCGGCCGTCTGACTTCATGTTTTTCGCTTCTAAAATCACGTTTTAAAAACAGGCTACGTTTTTGTGAAATAGCTGTGATTAACATCACTCCATAGATGACCTTTTCATATTCAGAAAAATGGGAACAAACGAGAGCGTCATTTCAGTTCCGATTCCATGTCCCGCAAAAGGGACCTAATGGAGATGCGCTGAACATCTGTTTGGGTGCAAAACAAGAATGTGAGATCTCACATCTGCATGGATGACCGTGAACAACCTCAAAGCCTGGAGCGCTGCTTACACAATGTCGTTGAGCTCCAGCCGTGTGTCGGGAGATGGGTTGATCAGGACATAGGAGAGGGTGTTTTGGTGATCATTCTGCTCATCTGGAACACAAACAGGAAGTGCCACGTGATGAAACGACGGGGCCGTTGCCATTCCTGCTCCGAGCCAAGGGTTTTTCTTATCGGCCAAAAAGGGTTGTACGCTGTTGTACGCTCCTGCCGCTCAGCCATCTCGACCATCAGCTCTGTAACGGCGTCTAGATATTTCAATTATGGGATAACGTTATCATATCGTTGGTTCAAAAATGGAACGTCATTGTTCTGTTGGCTTCAACATCCCCTCCCTTACTGCACGCTGAAATTGTTTTCGAAAAAAATAATCCTACACTCTTACAAGGCTCATCGTCTTCCAGTGCACAGCAGTATTTTCTTCCTGTAGCTGAACTGAGGTACATGGCATACTCAAAATTCAAGGACAAACACAGAAAAAAAAAAAAGAAATATAGCAAATTCATAGTAGTTTATTTTAGTGAAATGGATAAATCAGGAGAAGGGAATGGGTCAAACAGCCATAAATGAAATGCTTACCTTGTAGGTATCCCAGATTGACCCTGTTCATGACATCACTGGCTGTCAGATTAGTTAAATCTTCTAATGGCAGCGGTGAGGAATAAATAAAAAAAAGCCACACATACAGAGTTAGAAGGAACAGCAGATTTTATCGGGACAAAGACCGACGATAATAGCCAAAGATGTGTTACGGGTGTGTTCTCTTATTCGAAATGTTCTTGCCGTGCACTTGAATTTCTTCACTTGAAGACGTTCCGGCCCTCGTCCGAGAGGCGTCTCGTGTTCCAATGACCTGGGTGGAGTTTCTGAATATACCTGCCAGGGTTTTGGGCGGGTCGAGCTTTACGTTGGCTTATTATGTAAATGTAAGAGTTGATCGGCAGGAAATAGGTCTAAAGGGGTTTGTTATGCTAACGGTGGAGTCGTTCGTTGGGGACAAAAGAGCAACTTCGGTGGGATTACCTGGGTTGGTATGAAAAGGTAGTGACACCTGTTAGGAGGCTCTGGTGGATGTTACCAGGGGCTGCTTCTGGTGGTGGATCTTTCCCTGTTGTTTGGAGGTTGCAGATGGCCCTGGTCCGTGTGTCCGCCTCGATATCGAGCCGAGAACGGCGTTTTACGTTTGCGAAAGGTCGTTTTCTGAGGCCCCCTCCTCTGTTCAGAGGACACTGTCGGAAAACTATAACTTCCACGTCTGTGTCAGCACAAGTACAAATCTCACCCTTGGTTAATAAGTTGGTTAATTCAGAAACTTTACCAAAACATTGATGTAATGCTTTTTGGGCGAAAACTTCTCATGACCTGTGGGGATTTTCCAAATATATATATATATATATATATATATATATATATATATATATATATATATTTATCAATTATATTATATATATTATATATCAAATTTTAAATATTATTTATCAATTAATATATTAATATATTAATATATATTAATATATTATTATAATATAGTATTATTAATATATATTATATTAAGAACCAAATTTATTATTAATATATGTATATATATTATATATATATTAGTGTATATATATATATATATATGACATATATGACATGTATGACATATATGACTATATTCTATATATTATAAGAAAATATATATGATATTGGGAAACTCCCCACAGGTCATCAGAACTGAAGAAGCCTCTGGGATGAGGGGACGAAACGTCTTCAAGTGAAGAAGTTCAAGTCCAGTTGCCACGACAAGAAGATTTAGTGAAGAATTCACCATGACCTGGATGACTGAGAACCTCCACAGACATGCGGGTGTGTTCGTTCTCACCGTATCCAGAGGTGGGAAGGCCCAGATGCCTCATGCGGTTGCGGACCAGCTCGGACAGCTCCTCTCTCTCGGAGCGCCGGTAAAGGTTTAGGCGCTGCTGAGCGATGCGTTGAGCGTGGTCCTTGCCGGACTCTCGGTTCATCCCCTGCCACCTCCCGCTTCTCTTACTCAGACGACGCGCCCACTGCATGCTCTTCTTCCTCAGCAGTGGGTGATTGGACTGGTCGTTGCCGCGGGACTCGTCGCCCCGGTCCTTGGTGTCCTCACACTCGTCAACACTGACCGACACTTGAGACTGCGGTGAGGAGACGGGAGCTTCTTAGGATTCCACTGGGATCGGATTGTTCAACAAAGTTGGAGGACACGCCAGAAACAGTTCCTGGTGCATCTCAAAGGACGGCGGACTCCAGCTGCCTGACTCCTGAAACCGGGGTTCAACTGTTTCCTGTTTATCTTGACTGATTGAGTGCGGAAGAAGCGAAAGGTCGGCGAACAGCTGCTCATCGCTGTGGTAACCAGACGGAACAGCTGTCTGTTACCATGACGAGGGGAGGGGAGTCAGCGCTCGGGCTGTGGCATCTGTGAAGTGAGGGGGTGGAGGACCGATGCGGACGCAGGAACGATCTTCCTTATCGTGAGCGTGACTCACACATTTTATTGGGGTGAAACGAATGAAAACTTCACGAAGGATCGGAGCTCAGACCCAATTTCAGCCATTAGCGGAGTTCACAAATAAAACACTTGTGTGATCATTTATATCATTTATATATGTTTATATATCTTATATATGCTTCTATATCTTTCTTCGTTTTTTCTCTAATGTTGCTGCTGCAACACCTGAATTTCCCCTATGGGGATCAATAAAGTATTATCTTATCTTATCTTATCTTATCTTATCTTATCTTATCTTATCTTATCTTATAATGAATAAAAGAAAAATGTCCTCATTTGCGTGCAAGGACATTGTCTGAAAACAGGAGTATCTGGAACCCGAGGGCTCACCTCAATCGTGGGGAAAATGTGGGACTCGGTGCGATAGATCCCGATGGGAATTTCCGCGCTGGAAGAGCAGAGCTTCTGGAACAGTCTGCCGTACGTACCGATCCACAGATCTCCCTCCGTCACTTTCATCTGAAGGATAAGATAATCGGGTGACGCGCCTCAAAAGATCTCCACGTACTTGAAGATAGTCGTCCGGTCATGATGTGACTCACAGCGCAGAGGTACCCTGATCCTGGCGTGGTGTCCAGCCCGAGGAGCAGCCTCGCGATCAGGATCATGTAGTCCTTCACAAAAGACTGAAACAAAAAAAAAAAAAAAGAAAAGAAAGTGTTTTCATTTCTTTTTCTCCTGCTCTAAATGAAGTGGATGAAGAAGCTGATGTGAAGTTTCTGCCCCTATCTGAACACTAGATGGCCCATTTGCTTTATCATACAAACCAGACTTCCTTTCACCTGGACTTCAGGAATGATCTGATATAAGGCTCTGGGCTGTAGGTGTGTGCCAACCTGATACAGCAGGGTGTCGAGCATGCTGATGCTGAACACTCTGCCGGCGGCAAAGGGTAGGCGAAACATGAACGCCAGGTTGGAGCCCTTGTCGCGCTCCTTCTGTGGGGAAAACAAAAAAGCACTGCATCGAAAGATGGAAGCGGCGGCACGGCGTGTCACGAGTGAATAAATGATCCACTCCAGAGGGACGGTACTGACTTCTGGACCTTCTTCATAATGCTGCTGGACGTCTTACCTTCTCCAGCTTGGAGAGAGCTAGTGAATAGCAATCCTTAGCTCTGAACTGCATGAACCTCATGTTGGATGGATGAGTAAGCTCTGTGATTATACTGAGGCTGGGAAACAACCTGGGAACGGATCCAGAGAGTGATGAATAAACAAGAAAACAGGATCAAAAGGGTGAGATAAATTTCTCAGTTTATGTGAAAAAATGATTTTGCAACACTTCTGTCATAGCTGGGAAAATAAGAGATCAAAAACCTGTGCAGCTTCTGCTCAAACATAATATTGAAGTTTTCATCTTCACATCTGTGATGTGTTACAATCCAAAGCAGCTTTCCAAAAATCTTGGCATTTTTAAATACAAAATGCTAAAAAAACAAATATTTAGTCTAACTTTTAAACTGTATTTTAAAGTTTTAAAGTAATGATTTGTACTAACTGCATGTATTTTTCTTATTTTAATCGCAGGCCACTGTTGTAGTCGTTTTATTTTTAAAATAGAATTTAATTTTTTGTTTCTACATTTTACCATTCATTTTATTGATGCCTAACATTAAGCAACACAGTCCATCTCCAGCATCCAGATCCAGCGTCTCTTGTTAAAAAAATTATGTGCATTATAATGGTTGGAAACTTTTGATATTTTTATTTAAAATTTTATTTAACGTGATTTATTTTTCGTGCAAAGTGCATCCGATACAGTGCATTTCTGGGAAACTGTTTTTTTTTTTATGACTTGGAAATGATTTTGAGTGACTTGCAACTTTCCTACCTGCCATTAATGTGTGCAGACTCAAGATATCAGACTGTCTCACAAATAAAAAAAAAGTTGCAGGAGTTTTGAAATGGATCAACGAACGAATGTATCAACCTGAACATCGTCTGAACGTTGACGATGGTTTTGGCATCGGCCATGTAGTCCTCTTCCGCGCTCATCGTGCTCTCTTTATCCACAACAACCAGATTATCAGCATATATAATGCCACACTGCAGCAGGCTGTCAAGACTGAGCAACACACACACACTACAAATCATTAGAAAACCACTCGGCAATTTCTAAACGAAAATAACGCAGAAGCAATTTGGTTTAAAACAATTGATGAGACAAAAAAACTGCAAAATACAAGAAGGTTAAAATGCAAAGCATCTGTTTTGAGTCTTACTTGTCGATGGTTCCGGCCATGTAGTAGACCATTGGGAAACAGCATATGGCCTCCAGAAAGTGATTGTCCGGCCTAAATGAAAACAAATACAGAAAAGTTGATTTTACATCCCCTGTTTTGTTTCAGAACAGACAATGCATTCAAAGATAGGTGAAATAATATCTGAAAGTTGGAGTTAAATGACATTAATACTGCAGTTTTTGTCATATTTCTCGTATTGGCATTGCTAAAAACAGGAAACATGGACATATTTGGTTTTCTCGTATTTTCAATGGCACGAAAAGACGATGAATGAGTGGCCTTTTTTGACTCGATTGTATTTTTTAAGTCCATACCTGACACGAGAATATGTAATAAAACAGAAATAGAAATGTACCAACAACCATTCAACACGAAAAAAATTGCAAAGTACTAAAGTAAAACCTCCACCACATTAGATTTTTTAAACTGCTTCAGCCACAAGTCCCAGGGAATAGAGGATTTTCCGGATCTTTCAAAATGCAACGTT
This sequence comes from Fistularia tabacaria, assembly GCA_901007705.1. Taxonomy (NCBI): domain Eukaryota; kingdom Metazoa; phylum Chordata; class Actinopteri; order Syngnathiformes; family Fistulariidae; genus Fistularia; species Fistularia tabacaria. The sequence goes on from CAAKHD010000446.1 coordinate 52,264, forward strand.
GGGACTTTTGATACTGCAGTGAAAATAAATGAACGTCTTGCATCCATACAATGTTTTAGGCTTTTTTTTTTTTAAACTCTGAAAATACAAACAAACGTCTCTTTCACTGGCCTTTTCAGATCCAGTTGTCGCAAGCTGATCATTTTATTAATAATACACCCAGATTTGAACCTACAAAGAAAATACAAACCGACGGTGAATATGAATACGGCTTACGCGACACGACGCATCCGAAGCAATTGATAAAACAGGACTCTGGAATGGGTTCAGAAGTTCATGGAGAAACAGCGACAGATTTAGCGCAAGATGAGAAGTTGAAAATATTAAAGCTACTGTGTACTATGAAAGATAATACAAGCGATTATTTTTGATTGATATGCAAAATAAAGGGATTGCAGATGATATTGTGATCTGTAGTGAGAGCAGGGAACAAGTGGAGGAACATCTTGAGAGGTGGAGGTTTGCTCTGGAAAGGAGAGGAATGAAGGTTAGTCGCAGCAAGACAGAATATATGTGTGTGAATGAGAGGAACCCGGGTGGAACGATGAGGCGACAGGGAGTGGAGATCAAGAAGTTGGAGGATTTCAGGTACTTAGGGTCAACAGTCCAGAGCAACGGAAAGTGTGAAAGAGAGGTTAAGAAACGGGTTCAAGCAGGTTGGAATGGGTGGAGAAAAGTTTCAGGGGTTCTTTGTGATATAAGAATTTCATCTAGAATGAAAGGAAAGGTTTACAAAACAGTGGTGAGACCAGAGATGCTGTATGGTTTGGAGACAGTGACACTGAACAGAAGACAGGAGGCAGAGCTGGAGGTACCAGATAATGAAGATGTTGAGGTTTTCTTTAGGAGTAACCAGGATGGATAGGATCAGGAATTAGTCCATCAGAGGGACAGCACATGTTAGATGTTTTGGAGAGAAGATCAGAAAAGCCAGACTGAGATGGTTCGGTCATGGACAGAGGAGGTATAGGGACTATATTGGTAGACGGATGCTGGAATGGCAGATGCCAGGCAGGAGGTCTAGAGGAAGACCCAAGAGAAGATTTATGGACGTAGTGAGAGAAGATATGAAGGTAGTTGTTGTTAGAGAGGAGGATCCTGAGAATAGAGTTAGAAGGAGGAGGTTGATTCGCTGTGGCGACACCTGAAAGGGAAAAAGACCAAAGGAAAAGTGTAATAATAATGATAGCAATGATGATGATGATGATAATAATAATGAGGATAATAATAATAATATTGATGACGATAGTAATGATAATAATAATAACAATTATAATGATAATCATGATACTAATAATAACAACAATAATAATTGTAAAAACAATAATTATAATATTAATAATCCTACTGATAATAATAAAACTCGCAGAGGATTCAAAAAATGGCTTCTGAAAGATGTGCACAGGGGACGTCATAAAAAATCATCAGCCAGAATAAAGGAAAAGGTAGAGAAGATGGAGGTGAGAGCAGTCGTGGTGTCTGATCTGGAGGCAGCAGAGATGAAGATGTGGAGGTTCCTGTTTGGGAGTGAGGAGAATGGAGTCCGTCAGAGCAACAGCACATGTTAGATGTTTCTGGAGATAAAAGTCAGACAGGAGGGATGGAGAAGATCTTGGTGGAAGGATGCTGAGGTTGGAGGAGGTCTAGAGGAAGACCAGAGAGGAGGTTCATGGATGGAGGGGAAGAGGACAGGAAATTAGTTGAAGAAGACACAGAGGGGAGGGTTGGATGGAGGCAGGCGACTGGGCTCAAAATGACCGTCTACGCCCAAAATTTGACTTTGAAATTCACAAAAAGGATCTTTTCAGAGTGTGACACGTGAACGTGATTTCTGGTGTGAAAGCCCTTGCGTCCGCCGTGCCTGTAGTAATCCTTGAGGCAGTAGACCTCTCCAACCTCCCCCTGGGCGAAGCGTTCGATGGGCTGCTTGCAGGTGGCGCAGGTGAAGCAGGACACGTGGTACGCCCGCTCCAGCGCCCGGACCAGCCAATCCTTGATGGCCTCGCCACAGGCCCAGCACAGCTCCATGGTGGCCTGCGGGGCAGAGGGGAGGGAATAATAAACCCGTTTCTCTTATCCGCCTGCCAGCTGACCTTTGCCTCCCAGGGATGACGGGAAACGGCAGAGGGTGAAGCGCAGATACCGGCACGCAGGTACACTTATCTGCGCTATCACCTGCTCCTTTGACGCCGTTCCCGTCGCACCGAGAGCAGTAAAAACCCGTCGCTCCTCAAGAAAAGTCACGTAAAAAAAGTCACGTAAGCACTGGCACATATTCGGCCTTTTTATCTGCACAGGATCATAACGTCGGAGATAAGCCGGCCCTGCAGGTTGTTGATCTTTATGTGAAATGTGAACTCGTGTAACCTGCGACGGATGGCCGCCATTCCGGATCCCTCCTGTTTTCTCGATTTTGAAGAAGAAGCTAGAATAGAGCGAGCGGCGGCGCGGTCCCACCTCGTGACACTCCTCGCAGAAAGGGATTCCGGCGTGGTCATAGAACTCCTGTCCGGCCAGGGGGGCGAAGCAGGACCGGCACTGGAAGCAGACGCCGTGGTAGGACTTGTTGAGAGCCTCCACCATCCGTTCCGAGGAGAAGATGGTCTTCCGACAGAAGGCGCACATCCCTGCGTATCATGGGGGGGGGGGGTCAGACGAGACGGCGTAAAAGCTGCGTCACCCCTCGGGGAGTCGCGGCGGGGTCATCCTACCTCTCGCCTCACTCTTGTCGTTCATCTGGATCCCGTCGGGCTGCTGTTTTTTGCCGAGCCCGCCGGGCGGGGTTCCGGGCCGCCCCTGAAATGGACAGCGCATCGTCACCGTGGAAACCGAGGTTCGTAGCTCAGGGTAGCACTCGAATGAAACCGAAATCGAACCGGCGACCTCGACTCCAGCTTGAGCAATTGGCTCCGAAGCAGATCGAGCCCTACTCTTATCTCTAGGAGAACATGGAGAGACCACATGGAGAACCCGGGCAGGAGAACGTGGACAAAACCCAAGTAGGAACCAGGAGAACATGCAGAGAACTCTGTAGAACCTGGCAAGAACTAAAGTAGGACCGAGGAAAACATGGAGAGAACCAAGGCAGGAGAACAGGACCAGAGCCTGGGTCTCCTGAGGGCCGATGCTCCCCTCTCAGCCCTGTCGTGACCGCGGGTGGACAAACATCTCCACGGGGAACCGGGTTCGTACCTCAGGGTAACCTTCACCCGGTTCCAACCACAACCAGAACGTCGGGAATCGAACCGGCGACCTGGACTCTGCTCCGACCGGCGTCACCGGAGCAGATCCGGCCAGGATCTCGGCGGCGAAGCAGCATACCTGTCCGGCCGGGGCGGCGGGGGGGGCGGCGGGCGGCGGGGGAAGCGGCGAAGCGTCCAGGGGAGAAGATGGTGCCACGGGGTGAGAAGGAGGAGGAGGAGGAGGGAGGAGGTCACCTGTCAGACAGGAAGACACAACATCTGCTCTCAAACCTGGATTTCTAGAAGGTATAAACATTCATTCATGGTCCACATGAGGGGGGGTAACCTGGACGGGTCAGCTGTCAATCAAACAGTCAGCTGTCAATCAAACAGTCAGCTGTCAATCACAGAGTCAGCTGTCAATCAAAAACAGACACCATTCACTCTGACATTCACCAGCAGAACATTTGGATTTCTGTCCGACGACCTGCTTCTAGGAATGTAGGAGGAAGATGGAGAGCCTGGAGAGAACCCAAGGAGGAACCAGGAGAACATGCAGAGAACCCAGACAGGAGAACATGAAGAGAACCCGAGTAGGAACCAGAAAAATATGGAAGAGAACATGGTGAGAGCCAGTGTGGGAACCAGGAGAACATGGTGAGAACCCAGACAGGAGAATGTGGAGGAACCCAGGTCGGAACCAGGAAAACAAGTAGAGAACCCAGGCGGGAGAACAAATGTAGAACCCAGGCAGGAGAACATGAAGACACCCCAAGTAGGAACCAGAGAAATACAGAAGAAACCCAGGAAGGAGATCGTGGTGAGAACCAGTGTAGGAACCAGGAGAACACGGAGAGAACAGACCGACAGAACCTGGGCGGGAGAACATGGACAGAACCCACATAGGAACCGGGAAAACTTGGGCAGAACCCCCCAGGACCAGACCTCCTGAGGACCCCACCACCGCAGTGACCACGAGTGACCAAACATCTCCACGGGCTGAAGGGTGACCAGCCTCCACCCCACTCCACTCAAGAAGAAGAACAAGAAGCAGCAGCAGCAGCGTGGAGTACCTGCAGCATCCCTGACGCGGCCGTGGGGCCCCGGGGCCCCGCGGGGGGAGGCGCTTCCCCCGCCGCTGCTGAGCCGCTGCTTGGACACGGGGGCGGGCTTGGGGGTGGACAGGGTGATGAAGACCGAGGACACCTTCTTCTTCGGAGACGCCATGGCTGCGGGAACACAGTCGTTCATTTTACACACCCTTCCATCAGGTCCCTGAACGCATCACACGCCGGAACAGCTGATTCGTCCCCTTCCCGAGCGGGGCGCTTCTGGTGTGTGTGTGTACGTGTGTGTGTGTGTGTGTGTGTGTGTGGGGGGGGGGGGGGGGGGGGGGGTGGGGGGGGGGGGGGGGGGGGGGGGGGGGGGGGGGGGGGTCTCTCACGATGCGCGGAGTTCCGCGTGGAAGCCTCGGTCGGGCGGAATGACATACCTGCGTGGAAACCGCGGGCGGGTTCGTCGTGTCGGCCTC
>CAAKHD010000447.1:4386-78488 GCA_901007705.1 Fistularia tabacaria
CAGACGTGTGCTCTTCCGATCTTCTCGAAGAATAATGCCACCCTCACGTTCAGTCCTCTCTTGTTATCTGACAATGGAAGCTATAACTGCAAAGCCCTCAACCCACTTGGTGGTTTGGTCAGTGAGAGCTTTGTGCTGACTGTTTTCTGTGAGTTCTTGCCACTGCTTTAATTGATTTCCAACATAAATTGATTACAAAATGATTACAACATAAAGGAACCCTTTCTCGAGCCACCACCTCATTGTGGTGGTGGGGTTTGCATGTCCATGTGATCCTGAGAGCTATGTTGTCGAGGGCTTTATGCCCTTGGTAGGGTCATCCAAGGCAAACAGGTCCTGGGTGAGGGACCAGACAAAGCATGGCTCAAGAAGGCCCCAATAAAGAAAAAGACAAAGGGACCTGGTATTTCCTTGCCCAGCGGTGAGGCACTGGGGCGCCTCCCTAGAGTCAGGCCAGGGAACGGGGCTTGATGGTGAGTGCCTGGTGGCCAAGCCTGCACCCGTGGGGCTCAGGCAGGGCTCAGCCTCAAAAGGGCAACCTGGGGCCCCCTCATCTCACCACTCAAAGGAGGAGGAGGGGTCATGGCGGTCAGGTGCAATGTGCCCTGGGTGGTGGCCAGAGTGGGGAACCTTGGCAATCCAACCAGCTGCACAAGCTTGCTTTAGGAACAATAGCTCTCTGGTGGGGAAGGTGCCTGAGCTAATGCACGAGGCCAAGAGGCTCCAGCTAGACATAGTTGAACTCGACACCACACATGGCTCCAGCAATGGAACCAGGCCTCTTGTGAGGGGTTGGACTCTTTTCCCTTCTGCAGTTGCACCCAGTGAGAGGCACCGGGCAAGTGCGAGCGTATTGATTGCCCCCTGCATGTTGGGGTTCGACCTGGTGGATGATAGAGTAGCCTCCCTCCACCTTCGGGTTTGGGGACAGGTTGTGACTGTTGTATCTCGCTATGCACCCAACAGCAGTTCCGACTACCCACCCTTTTTGGGGTCCCTAGCGGGGCTACTAGACAGCACTCCCTTCGAGGAATTCCTTGTCTGACTAGGAGACTTCAACGCTCATGTGGGCAGCGACAACGAGTACAGTCGCTGCTGCTGTGGATAGGAGTCGAGCATGGGCATCTGGTAAGGATGCCTCCTGGACGCGCCCCTAGTGAGGTGTTCCTGGCATGTCCAATCGGGAGGAGTAACCCAGGGAGGACCTAGGACCCTCCAGAGGGGGCCCCTGCATTGGGGGTCTTCTGAGCCATGCTTTGTCTGGTCCATCACCATGAATCCTCCAAAAACTTGGCTCCAAGGATCACTTGGATGCACAACTCCCTTGACCATGATGAGGGGGTGTGGGTTAAGTATTTTTTGTAATTCAGTCTTGGACTTGGAACGTCAAAGATTTACTTTATCCATTTGTCTAAATTGTACATAATAGACCTATATTGACTTATATACCGACCTAAAATCTTCCTCACTATTACAGTTGGACCAGAAACACCCATCATCTCTGGACCCGCTTTTTCTGAGGTGGGCCTTAAAGCTCAGTTTCACTGTTCTGCCATATCAGTGCCTCCCAGCCGGATCTCATGGTGGTACAATAATTCCCTGTTGGCCAATACATCAGTGCTTACAATTGGCAGTCGATCTTTAGAAATTAGTGGAGAATTGAAATGTAAGGCCTACAACCCTATGACACTGAAAACTACTGAAACATTCAAGCAAGTCACAGTGATCGGTGAGAAAACAAAGTCTTTTACAGATACACCAACTTTTTGGGGAAATTACTATTTTACTGTAACTGCTGTAAGATGGGAAGAAAGATGTTCATTTCTGTTTATAGTGAGCAATACCCCCCATCCTAAGCGAGTTAGCTTAACACAAGGAATGTTAGCCCTCTGGTTGCATATTTCCATCCAAAGTTAACAAATACACATTCCAACGCAGTAAGACTCTTGCATACAGAATATGATTAATGGAAATATTGATAATGTAAAATTATGAGACAATTGGATTTTCTGAACAAATCAATTGCAGGAAAATCTTTTCTGACAAAATGCTGATTTCAATTTTTGAAAATGTTAATTTGGAGGTTGTTTTTTTTTATAAATCATCAATAAACAAACCAGTGTGACAGTGAAGTAAAGAAGCTGTTCAACTGATCAGATCCAAAATCACTCCAAAGACAAGCATTTCTAAAGTTGTAAGTAAAGGAAAACATGGGAAGTTGGCTTGAGTTTATTGCATTAAAAAATGGTAAAAATCCTGAAAACTCCTGATGGTCAAAGTATTGTTTTGTAATCATCTGAAGTTAGGATTTGAGATTCTGTATCACACTGTGTTTGTCTCTACAGATGTTACAAAGTCAGTGGCTGTCAAAGCCAGCCAAACTGCAATAAATGGCGAAAACTTGACTCTCACCTGTGAAATTGAGGAATCCTATACATCAGTGCATTGGATAAAGGATGGCAAACCTCTTGGAGTGAAAAACTCCCAGACAAACCCACATATGTCTTATCATATGGAAAACAATGTACTCAAATTCTCTCCAGTGACATTGTACAATGATGGGACTTACCAGTGTTTCGCTGTGAATCAATCTGGCGCTTATGCAAGCAAGCAGTTCAACCTTCTTGTAGATTGTGAGTCTTGTATATATTTTCCTACAAGGTTATTCGGTAATGGCTACTGTGTTTACGCATGTCTTTGTTCACCTAAAAGAGGATAAACATAATTTGAATGGAAACAGTGGGATTTTTTACAATCGCACCAGTGATTTTATGCATAAACTTTTATGGAGCTTAAAATTTTGAGAGCTGAATCATGGTGCAATTGATTTCACTGACTCTCTCTGTATGTTGACAGACGGTCCACTGAGCATGAAAATCTCCGGTCCAAGTTCTGCCAAACAAGGCCAAAGAGTGGGCTTAAAATGCATCACTAACTCCCGACCTGATTGTGAATTTCGATGGCTCCTGAACAATCAGACACTGACAACTCAGAACAGCTCTGTCATCAATTTTATAGCATCAAAAGACAAAATGGGGATGTACATGTGCAAAGCAAGGAACCCTTTGACCAACATCACGATGTACCAAAGTAAATCTTTCACCCTGAAAGGTCAGTGAGACTTCACCAAATTCAGAATAATAGACAATCTAGTGAACAGTATTAAAATCAAACACCAAACAAATAGTCTACATATTACCTGTAAACTCACTGACATCACTTTTTTTCAAAGAAGGAGTGAAAAAAGATCTGTTTGTAAGAAAGAAAACAGCAATGGCAAGAGGTTAGGACTGAGAACAGGGACTTTGAATGTTGGGACAATGACAGGAAAATCTAGAGAGTTGGTTGGCATAATGTAGAAGAAGAAGGTCGATATACCCTGTGTTCAGGAGACCACCTCGAAAGGTAGCAAAGCTGAACGCTTAGGAGCAAGACTTAAGTTATTCTGTCATGGAATTGGTTGGAAGATAAATGAAGTAGGAGTCTCCTGAAGGAAGAGTTTATTTGGAATGTTCTGGAGATAAAGAGATCGAATGATGAGTCTTAAGGCAGAAATTGAAGGTGTGATGATCAACGTTGTTCGAGGTTATGTTCAACAGGTAGAATGCGAGGTGGGAGAGAAGGAGTTGATTTTTTTTTTTTTTAAATTCTGGAGTGAGTTAGATTAAGTGAAAAAAGAGAATCCCCAAAGGTGAGAGGGTGGTAATTTATGCAGGCAGGAAGATACTGGAACTAATGAGAGTGGAGTTGTGAGCGCACAGTTTGTAGATAAAATGTAATGTGAAGGAGATCAGTGACTGCAAAGTATTGGTCGGTGAGGCTTAGCCAGACAGCATAAGTTGGTGGTTTGAAGAATGACTACGGTAGCGACAGGACAAAGAGGACAGAGCAAAGCAGAGGACAAAGAGGTGGAAGAGTGTTTAGTGGTTTTCAGGGAGGAGTCGAGACTGGCTCTGGGTGGTAAGTTGGAGCTCCCAGATGACTGGGAAACTGCAGCTAATGTTATCTGAGAGACAGGTAGGAGAGTACTTGGTGTGTCATATGGAAAGAAAGTAAATACGGAAACTTGGTGGTAGAAAGATGAAGTGCAGAATGATATCCAACGAAAGAGGTTAGCAAAGTGGAAGTGGGATACCACCAGTGGGATACTGGGAAGATGCAGCACAAGGTGGAGGTAGAGGTGGAAAAGGTCAAACAAAGGGCATACGATGACTTTAACGCTAGGTTGGAGAGTAAGGAGGCTGAGACTGACTTATACAGGTTAGCAAAACAGAGATAGAGAAATGGGATGAAATGGATCAGCAGCACGCTACAGTGACTAAGGATAGAGAGGCAAATGTTTCGATAGTTCAGTGATGATCCATTTCCCTCTTCGACTATGATAAATTATTTCATCTATCTTTTTACTTTGATTTATAAATCCCTTGCAGGAGGTTATCTTCTCTGCATTTAATCCATCATGGCTGAGCCATGAACAATTTGGTTCCAAGGACGACCCTGAACCGCGCTTCCCCCTTGACATACTTTTCCAATGACGATCCCATACAAAATGACAAATATTGTGTGATATCTGCGGCCTCAAAAGGTTTTGTTTTCTGAATGTACTTTGCACTTGACATTAAAGGTTAAATTGCAATATATGGGATATTAGAAAAAGACACTTTCTAATCTCACTGGATTTTATCACTGATAAAAACCAACATCAAAACATCAACTTATAAAATACCGTATTAAGAATGGGTACTACTTCTTTTGATCCATTAAGTACATTTTGCTAATAAAAATTTTATACTAACATTTTCCAATCATGAATTTTACACAAAGAAAGTATTTGAGACCACGCCACCATTATATTTCTTCACTTGAAGACATTTCACCCCTCATCCGAGAGGCTGAACTGAAGAAGCCTCTCGGGTGACGAATGAAACGTCTTAATGGGGAGAAATTCAAGTCCGGTTGCCACGGCAAGAAGATTTCGACAAGAATTCACCATGACTTGGATGACTGAGAAGCTCTACAGACATGTTCACTATTTTAATTGAACAGTTCATATTCTAGAAAGGAATTATTCCTTTCCTCTCTCCTAACATTTCTCTCTAATGCTCTTTTCTCTCAGGTCTTGCATGTACCATCCATTTCCAGTCCCCTCAAGGTCTGATGCTGATGGTGATTATGTTTGCTTTGTCCCATCATGTTCTGTTCAACTGAGAATGAAGGAATCCATGATCCATGACCATCCAGCCAAATGAATGGATGTCAAGTCCATGGTGTAGTAGGAATTCTGAATTTCACATGGAACTCGGAAATCAGAAGTGTGCTGCTGTTGTTTTGTTTTGTTCTGTTTTTTTCTGGGTAAACTAAATACATACATCCTCATAACTGTTGGATATTCCTTTTCGCACTGTTGATTTGCTTATGATACTGATGCTGTGTGGTAACAGAAAGAAGTTAGTTTGGTTAGCTCAGTGAATGGCAATACAAGCTCGAACCAAAACTGCATAAAATGTATGATTGAGTATACAAACATTTTCATGAATATCAAAACTAATCATTTATTGTTACATTTTACAGTACAATAAAGTAATTATGTGAAAAATTTGTGACAGGGTTATTACTATATCATATGGTCATATATGGTCAAAGAAGAAGGTCGCAGCAAAACTGTGATTCTGAAAAGACTGTTAAATCCTTGGAGAAGCCCTGTGTGAACAAACATTTTTGAGTGGTGATTTGAGTGAAGGTAAGAGTCTGAGTACCTGAGGTGTTGTGGCACATGTTATCCCAGAGGGTTGGGGCAGTGGAGGCAAAGGCTCGGACCCCTACGGTTCGGTGCTTAGCCTTGGTGGTGGGGGCGGGAGGCGGACTGGTGATAGAGAAGAAGGATTGCTTTGTCCCTTCCCCTCTGAACGGGAATTGTCATTGTAAGAATACCCAGTTGTGGAGGCCTGATTCAGTACAATGTAATGCCACGTTTCTGGAAGGCAAAGCATGTCCAGTACGCTGTCAGTTATGAATTTGTTGAAGATGAGGCTCTTGTTGCTGAGGGACCTGATTTTTAATGACTGTGTCTTTAGAGGCGTTTGTTCTGAAGCCCTTGAGGGAGAGGCTGGTACCGGCCGGATGTCGGAAGGAGTCATATGACGGGTATTCAGATGACGTGTGCGGATTTTGTGATGGCGCAGGGTTGAAGAGCGGATGTTACGATCAAATAGAGTCAAGGGATGTTGTTTTCGGTTGTGAGGTTGTACAAACATTTGCTATTGGAGCCTCTATTGATGTGGGGCGACATCCTAGGACGTGGAGCTGCTGTTGTGCTGTAACATTATCCAATGAAGGAGGTGCGCGTGTTGGGTCGAAGGGGTTGCAAGGATGTGTGTGAGAGTCACAGTCAGTAAGAGGTTAGCTGTTGATGACACACTTTGTTCTTTTATGCACTCGCGGCCCGATGCCTTAGCTTTGTTTCTAATCGTCCTATAACTCCTTCCAGTTAAGTTAGGCACAATGATACTTACGTAGACAAAAATAACTTTGAATATGTCAATCCATTTATTTTATAAATAACAAACAAAAGTAACAATAGGAACTCAAAACTGAAGCTAGCATGTGGTAAAAACAAAAACTCCTTGTGTGCCACACCTTCAGCAATAAGTGGGCATCTTAAATATACTCCCCCCTTCACTCAGGTGAGCCACGAGAATGGCTCCGCCAGCTGTGAAAGGATTTGAGCACAGAGAGGCTGGTAGGAAAGCCACAGACAGCTGATAAACAAGACATATTATCCAGAGGAGTTCAGACCAACAGAGGTGATCAGCAGCAAAAACTGAACACACAGAAGCAGGCGGCGGTAGTTCACACATGAGCAGGCTTCAGATGGTTTTAGCAAGCGAACCAAGTCATGACTGGTGTTGACCAGGCTCGGTAAGTCAGGAACGTAAACAGCACCAGGAACCAGGTAGGAACCAGCAAAAATGCTCAATTTTAACTAAGTTACAGTTTTACAATACAGTTTAACAGATCTTCTGGAGGGGGAAGGAATAGAAAAAATAATCCAGTGTCCTCTCATGCTGCGGCAGAGTTTTAGAGGTGAAAATATATATTAATGAATATTTGATGAAATATATATTTTTTTTCTTGATTTTCTACCTGTTCCGTGTCCCTTTTAACAGGCACCAAAATTGTACATTAAATTCTAACCAGAAAAGTATATGCTAAAAAGCCTTAAATAGTTAATACTTATATTAAAGGTATCTTACGTTTGCTAAGTAGAGTAGAATAGAATACATCTTTATAAATCCACAATAGATATACACAAGGCACTAAAATCACAGTAAAAATGTATTGTACATACATACATTGAAATAACAGTGGAATTAAAAAAAATCAATCTACAATGTTGATAGTTTGGTCACTTTGTTGTGTCAACATTTATGGCATTGGAGACAAAGGATTTTTTGAAAATGTCTTTGGCCAAAGGGGCGAGGTACCCCCTGCTGGAGCACAAGAACTCAAACTTGCCCACTAACCCACATATTAGCGTTTTTTTTCCCTGCTTTCCTTCTTGACCACCCTGTATATAAATTACTCGGGGTTCTTTTCTTACAATTTTGTTAGCCATTGAAACAATCTTAAGTTAACATTTACATTTAGTAATTTGCTATTACTTACATTTCAATTTTTATAATACAAATAAGGTAAAGCCATCTTAGATAAGTCTACCTGACATACATATGTTCAGAATATTGGGGAGTTAAAATGTGCTTTCTTTCTTATTGTTTTGTCATAATTCTGTTATCATTTTGATTTTTTAAGCTGTGTTGGCAAGGGCTAACTGTCTAAACCGTCTTGATTGAGGCTTGACTGTGAGACAAACCCTTTACCCAGTACAACCACGCAATGTCAGATTTTGAAAGAATGCAGATTGAATGCATAGGTCACAATCGGGATAACAATATGTTTTGAATAATTAATTTCCTTGGCATTTCATTGCAGAAAATCGAGCTATAGGCACCAGGAATAATTAAGGAAAGAATACAAAAAGTCACTCTTGTTTTGCAAGTTCATTTAATCCAGATATTATTACGCCATGCTGTTTTCACATCCTTTTGAAACTCAAGCGTCAGCTACTCTGACACATAGACATCACAAAAAACACATGTTTTGGAAGCAGAGAATTAAAGCATTTAAAAGTGCCATTATGCTGACTGATGCAAAGCCTCTATACAGCCCAAAATGTATCCCTAAACCAATGTATTTGTATTGTGCCAAAACAAGGCCTCACACATCAAGATCTGTCAGTATAACAAGAGTTGGTGCAAAAGACAACAATAATTAAATAATGCGGCATGATATAAAAGAAAAAGGTAGACATGGTCAATTCAATCAATCACCATGTTTAGCATGCACACTTATAAAGGCATCAGACATTTTAACCAATTAAATAAAGCTACTCCCCAATAAATGTGAGTCAGGAGACCATCGGCCTGGGAAAGTCAAACTTCAGCTCATTGCGTAAGACCAGGTCTTATAGCATTTCTTTATTATTATCATTTTAACCAAAGACACCAAAGTACCTGCCCTCTCCTTCCAATAGCCTTAACCACACAAGGATTGTTGTTTTTCATCTTTAAATCATTGGAATAGTATTTTTTACTTAAATATAACCATTAGGCACAACATGTGGACATATATTCCTTGTAACATTACAGAGCCTAAGATATACTGCACGAGATAAAAATAATTGTGCTTTGACTTAAAGCCTTTTTTTTAATCATAAATAGTTGCCACAGTTTTTGCACTGAGTCTTCATCATATAAGCTAGTAAAAGGTAGTGGAGGAGATTCTTATAGGATTTAGTGAAGGACTTTGCTTCCATATAACATGACACATTTAACATCAAACTACATTGTAGACAAAAACAAAAAAAAAAACCATAATGGTCCCATCATCTGTAATAGTGAAAACCAACCCTGTCCGTTAAAATGAATTAACACAAGTAAGTTGCGTTCCTATTACCCCTTGCTAATGTAATCTAAGCATCCTTGAAGGTCTTAGTAAGCTAGCAGAGTATGACGTTGTCAGGGAAATGGAGGCGGTCCACTGCAATAGTGTCGGGCTGGCACTTCAGTTACTCTGCTGCTTAGTTCTCAGTTGGTTTATCTAGCATGGATTTGAGATGATCATGCAGCGGTCCACACACAGCTTGGTAGCCCTTAGGGGTCAGGTGGAGGTAATCATACATGTCCTGGTGAGAGATGCTACCGTTGGAGTGAACGAACCCTGGGTCCACGTCAAGGAAAGAGGCATGGGGGACAGATGATACTGCGTCCTGGACTAGGTTGTTTACTTTGGCATTACGGTCCCGCAGTGGATTTGGTAATTTACCTCTGGGCAATATACCCTGAAAACAAATTAATGAATGTTAATGAAGAAACAAGGCTTCACCCAATAGGCGCTTCTTTTGGGCTATGACACAAACACATGCAAGAAGATTTCAGATACTTGATTTTTGAAACAGACATTTTGGACTACAGAACTGACATATTGATCAATTGACTGATATTCTTTTGCCTCGGGGTGCTGACAAAAGTAATACTATTGTCAACAGAACACTTCAATAACCTCAGAAATATTTCAGACTCAACATCAGACATGTTTTATTTTTGGTAAAAATTAAACTTAAGTTGTCAGAATCTAACTGGTTTTTAAGATACATCAAAGTTCCTCGTTTTGTGGATATTATGGTGAATATCATCAAGTATTAGATTTTAGTTAAAGGAAAAAAAAACAAGATCGGCATCAGCAGTCAACAGTATCTGCAAAGTCAGTCGTTGAGTCAATTGTCATCACACCAATACTGCAACCTGCAGTCAATCACATTACAACGATACTGTTGGTAACCAAAAAATAATCTAAGTTCAAATTCAATGCTACGCAAGACATATCCAAAGCTTATAAGGTATATTAGATCAGGCTGTGCAATTTTACTTTGATATCTATCACAATTATTTAACATTTTTTAACAGAGATAACAATTGACAAATAATTATCAATCTCATAATCTTATTTATCAAAAGGTAAAATATGCTTGGATCGAGGCAGGATTTTTGACCTTAGAGTCAAGTGACTCCTTTACGAAATACATTGGGTACACCTACGAGCACTAGGGTATGGGCATGGGGGAGCTTGTTCCTGATGACTTTGACAATATCCATGATGCCTCCACAGATCTGCTCAGCGGTGTGGCCGTGATTATTGGTCCCTACCCAGAGCACAACAACCTTAAAAAACAAGGAAGAAATGGCATAACCCAATTGATGTCATGACTCTCCTCAATGATTATCAGACAATCAGCTTATTGTGCAGACACACATGCACGGCCATGCGCTCTACTTTTGATACTAAATTCAGACCTTTGGGCTGATGTTATCCAGTTCACCATTGCTCAATCTCCACAATACATGTTGTGTTGCATCACCACCAACTCCAAAATTTAAGGCATGTAGGGGGGAGAACAGTTCCCGCCAAACCTACAGACAAGCCACAAGAACAACATCACATTTGATGCCTTACACACTTAAAACACAGCTTTTTTCATTTTCATACACTAAATGAAAGTAGAAAAAAACATAATCTTTCTTACGCCAAACTGGTGCATAAGCTGAACCAGAGAATCTCCAACAAACAGAACCTCAGGTTCTTTGTCTTTGCTGTCAGACACAAAGCGGTTGTGCTAAACATAGGGGAGGAAATATCATCAGACTTACAAGTTTCTTTCTTTATACAGCATGACTACTCAATGCATCATAATGGGCAACACTCCGAGTCAAGCTGTAAACAGCGAGAAATCCCTAACTGTCATTTTATTAATGTGCACAAGGAATGCGTGTTCATTTTGTAATTAATATCCACCGCCACCCACCACTGTTTTAAGTGTTGAACATTGGAAAAGTTTAGGCCCTTCACCTTGGCGTCATAATCGAAAATGCAGCCCATGATTCAAAAGCGTTAGCGAAATTAAAGTGGCACAAGATTAAGACTACAAATTAATGTGGAATGTACTGAGATCGAGACATAGACAAAATGTGGTTGTTTGACCCACCAGGGACATCCATCGCCTGTCTCCCTGAGCGTCCTCGAAGGGGGTGGGTGTGGCGGCCGGATTTTGCTCTCCCTCGCTCATGACTTGGCTCTATCTCTGTTAAAAGGCAGTCACATACGTTGGTCGATGTTACTTACAAAGACTCGATAAATTAAATTTCTGGAGCTAACACAACAAACAAAATATAAAGAGGCTGGTTTAACAAATTAGCTACAATAGCTACTAGCCTACTTTCTCATGTGTAAGCCCTGTGCAGTGCAAAAAAAAAGAGAATACTGTCAGACACGAATAACACCCTATCATTAATGTAAAATGAAACATTGAATTATGTTACAAAAACACAACTTTCTATGGCTGCTATAAAATAAATGTTAATAAGGAGAAGCTACCATGAAGCGCTCGGTTCCGTTTCAGGAAGTGAACTGTCAATATCGTTGAAGATACCACTTCAGTCGACGGGGAACATTTACCTGTTTTTCCGATGACACCGGATTTCTCAATATTCAAGCTAATTTTTGAGTCCCTATAACATTAATTCACGATGAATATTAGAAATCCCGCATGCCATATTTTTTTCGAAGATGATAAAAATAAAACAATGTATGAATCCATCTCTCCCCCTTGGGTAAGTGGATGTGCCCTTCACGGCAGTGTTTGCGACAGTAGCTGCTGCGCGTCGATAACACAGTCGGCGTCCAGTGCAGAAACGTGACTCAACTTGCAACGGTCAATCTGTGCCAGGAGGTTCATAATATATATATATATATATCTGTTGGAAGATTCACCGTCTGCCGCGAACGGAACACGCCTTAAATCGTTTAGTTATTGTAAGTCGGTTACTTTATTAATAAGCGGTTTCCGCTGGACGTTGCAAAGTAATACAGGCGCGCTTCAAGTAAGCGTGCACCAGATGGCACTAGGCTAGTCTACGGTTTCTGGGGCCAAATAGTACTTTACTGTAGAGTAAGAGCTTGATTTGAGCTGATCCGTTAGTCAGCGATTTAAGAAAAATCGATAGAAGTTGTTGAAAAAAATGAAGTTAAAGCCTTTAAAAATCCACCAGAATACAAACGGAATCGTTTTAAATTTATGCCATACATGACAATCAAACAATTGTTTGAGTGTGAAATTAATTTAGTTGAAAAGCAAATGAGACACCGGTTTTGAAATGGCTGGGCAATATGAGGCAAACAAAATCATGACACATTATCTGATCTAGCACTTAAAATTTGGAAGTGTGAGAATTTAAAGATACAAAAGATCAGATGGTCCTGATATTTGGTATTTTAATTTCTAAATGAAAATCAGCAAGGTCTTAGCAATAGATGCTGAGGTCTTTGTGATTTCCTGGTAATCCTTGCCAGTTTTTAAGACCCTCTGATAGTTAGAAAACTTACATTTGAAATTTAAGTGTATCCCTTTCTCATTCTTTGACCATTTCTGATCGGTTTTAATGTTAATTGTCATTTTTTTCATCATAATTTTGACAGCATTCAAGTTATTTTGCAGTTGAGAGTCATGTTTTGATGTGTTGCAAAAAATATTCACATAACATGAATCAAATTAACTAAACCAAATACATGAAGCCCTTTCCTTGAAGTTAATCAGTAACTGGATGTAGTATAATGTATCACAGTTTTCAATATTAAAAAAAGACACGAAACAATTTCAATTCAGTTAATTCCCAAGTAGTCAATTCAGTATATTTTCCAGAGCTATATGTCACCTGTTTTCTTCACTAAATGAGAGATTATATGTTTCCACAGAATCCTCTTCAGAATTAAGGAAGACCCACCCCAGACAACAAAAACTTGAACCATTGCAGTCAGACAAATGAAAGGCCCAAAATGAAGCAACTGCACACACTAAAGGAAAGAAGTCGGGTGAGAGGTGGTGAAAAAGCATCCTCAAGGACTAAATCTCATCACTGTCACCATCAAGGCATGGATATGAAACCCCTGCATTGCTGCCATCTAAACAGATGCCCATCCCTTCTAAGAGGAAAAGCAACACTTTTAAACGTTGCTCCTGATCTACAGGAGCCTAGTATCATCACAGATGCCCGCCTGATTAGACACCAAGGGCTTTTCAACCACGAGGTAAAGTCTAGTGACGTTGAACGGTTTTCAACAAAGAAGAAAAAAAGGGACAAACCTGGACAGCAAGCACAACCAGCCACTCTCAGCACTCCTTCACACCATCTCTTTGTATCCCACATCTCTTCTCCAGCCACTAGCACAGATTTTCTTGACAGAGATGCTGGTGAGGTTGTTCATTTTAAAAAGAAACCAGACACAAATGCAGAGGCCAGCAACAGTTGCTGGGACAAGCACAAGAAAATCCCACAGGATAATAGTCAGGGATCAGACATGTCAACGCAGAGTCCAGAGAGTAAGAATATTGTGTCAGTGGGAAGCTGTAAAAGCTTGCTTGATGTTGAACCTCTGCAAAACAAGGAAACTATTCATATTATATCTGGAAGAAATAGAGGTTTACAACTGATTAATTCATGTGAAAGACAAGATGTGAAGAATCCAAGAGAATTGGGAAATTGGCAGATGCTCTCTTCATCAAAAAAGGCCCCGGAGACCCTGGAGTTTAATGCCCAACAAACAAAGTCCAGTACTCTTTGTTTGAGCCCTCTTTGGCTCACTGACTCAGTCACCACAAGAGCCTATGATAGCTGTGACATTCAAAACAGAGATGAAGATCTAGATTCTGTGACCGCATCTGTCAACAAGGTGGCAGAACGTTTGTATTCAGTTCCTCTTCCACTTCCAAATGGGACAAATCTTGTAGTGGACAGCAGGATTGTGCTTCTGAAAGCCTTGCATGAGGTTCATTGGCCAGAGCTCCAGTGCAACCTTCTCAAGCTGCAGCAGTGCAGCTTTAGTCCTGAAGGACACATCAAGGATCAAAGTCAGCTGCAAAGACCTGTAAATGAAGAAGTGCTCTGCTCAGCAGGTAGGCGCATAAGGGCATGACAGTTGAATGAGTCTTGATAAAGAAAAGGAACAATATTACTATTGTTGATTAAACCATGATTTCAGGTTTTGCTGCACTGATGTTTTGTGCTTCCATGGAAAAGCGAAACTCATTGACTAAGTAATCACCGGCTTCCCTACGTGCCTCCAATGTAAATACAAGGCACATTAATCCATTTGACTCAAATAGAAGCCATTGCAGTAGTTCTACCACTATTAACTCAGTGTAAACTGCCTACTTGTGAGATCACCCAGCAATGTACAGAATATCTAAAAATATGTCAACTTGAATTCAATTTGCACAACTCTCATTTGAACTGTAATTCACATAATATCAGATCAACTTTTATTGTCCTGTGAGGGAAATTCCTCTAAAACACGAGCATATGCTTTGGAATCCTTAGGATGTTTGTTATCAGTCGGACGATAATAACTGCGTCTTTGGAGCCGCGACCCCGCCTGTAGGCAAGCTGTAAGGGGTTGAGACAACCAGCAACGTCAGCCTTAAGCATATCAACATATCAACAATGATTCTTTTAAAGCATTTCGTCACCACTGATGTCAGTGGAAAAGGTATTTAGTCACTGTCAACAGCAGGACATGGAGTCTTACAGACAGGAAGCATTATAGACTTTTTCCACAGGCTGAGCACTGCTTCGCTTCGTAGAGACTTCTGGAAAATGGGGCACCAGGCAGGAGCTAATTCGGATGAGCGTTTTAAAAAAAAAAAATTATTTAGAAGGCAGGCAGGCCATCAGGGCCTGGTGATTTCCGTTTGCTGACCTTACTAAAAACTGCCTGCACCTGGTGGGTGTGATCAGGTGACCCTCTTTTTTATGAAGGAGGCAAAGAATCTAAGATCTCATGGCCTTTGGCAGAGATCTCTCTCTGAAGCTTTGTTCCAAGTCTATGCGGTCCTTGTCTTTCCTCGACCGGTAGTTGAGCTGCAGCAGGTGGAAGCAGCCCTGGAGTGCTTTTACACTGTCATCCGTCCATCTCAGTACAGTTTACTGGTCTTTAACATGGATCTATAGGTGGGCTTGAGATACACGGTGGAATGGTCAGAGTTTGCAATTGGATGGAGGATTCTTGACCTGACCTGAAGGTGCCGCCTACAATTCCAAAACATTTGTCCAGTACTTTGGAGTTACTTGTGGCACACCATACATACCGCTGGCTCTAATTTACAGTGATTCATGTCACCGAGAACAAAGGCCGGGGGCACCCAGGTAACGCTTGAGTTGTGAGTGGACACAGTCAGTCTGATATTGAGCATCATCATGCTTGGTAGTTTTAGTTTAAATGACAGCAGATATTTTGAAAATTATTCATAAATGGCTTTTTTGGAACGAATGCTGATTATGGTTTTAAAATGTTTTCAAACAGCACCTCAGTCAACTTTTGCTACCGAGAACACCGCAGACTGGAAGTCAAGTTCGTTGCTTCAACATAAAGTAAGAATGTAAAAACTAACCTCTGTCTCATAAGCTGAATTTATTTATTGTCTGTAACGAAAAAAATAAACTTTTTTTCATGCAAAGACTACTTGCTGGCCAACAAGCCCAACAGACCTCTATGAAAGTCCTTTGGACGATGTCTTCAGACCGAGCAGCTCTCCTGTATTCGGCAAGGACTTTGAGCCGTCAACTGCCTTATCAGGTTGCCTGTTATCCTCGGAAATCAAAGCTTCAGCATTTCAGCAGTGGGAGAATGGTTTCGTTAAACCCAAATGTAGAGGGTCTATCATGTTTGATTCCACCAAGGACCACGTAATGAACCACACCAGTGTAGTTGGAGTGATGAGCATGCCTCAGTGCATCCAAAATAGCACTCAGCACCTCTTTCCCCACCGAGCAGTGCTATCACGTCGTAGCTTAGCCAAGGAAAGAAAATATCAACATAAATGTGACTCATTTGCAACTGAAAATGTTATTTTTCCTCATGTATTTTCTCCTGAAATCCACCAGTGTGGGCAAACCAGCCAACCCCACTGCCCGCCAAATCGCTCTTCCATCAGCTCCTTCCCCAGCAATATGATGCATTCTCCCACGCTTGAGGAAGGCTCAGGGGCATTGTTTTATTCTGTCCTCAGCCCTGAGCAGTGGTCTTTTCCTCCAATGAGACTATATCAATGAGACCCGTACTATATGAAACTCGAGAAACTCATACTTTCATTTGGCTAGTTTGTTTTTCAAATTTGTTTTGTTCACAGTTTCTTGGTCTTTTCTGGGCATGTTTAATGATTAACAATAAAATGGGAAACGTTCTAATGTCTATGGTGGCCCTGTTGTTATTTGTTGTAATCTATGCTGAATACAGAAACCAAAGACACAAATACAGAAACCTTTATAGAAGCTGCGTCAGTTTAAAAATGCTGAATTTAATAAATGTATGCAGTATATTTGAAATTACAGGGTGAGGAATTCCCAAAATGTATGTGAAGCATAAACTTTGTATAACACAAGACATTAAAAAGGACTGCATGTGTAAATTTCATGATCAAAATTTTGAGATATTCAAATGTGGATCCAGAATAGTTGAGCTAATATCACAAATGTTTCTACCTTTCATCCGTTAAAAATCACATATTTCCTCGCTGTCAGACATGATCACGTCGTGGTCACGAATGTGGTGTGTTGATGAGGAAATGACGACGGATTCGTGGAGGAGTTTCTAACTTTATTCACAACACACCAACAGAACAATTAACCTGTAGAACATTCGGGAACACCCGTCTATATACTGTGTAACCACGCCTCCCAGCCCTCATTCCCGGGTTCTTTAAGAGGCCACACCCTTTAGTGTCCGCCACACAGCCCCCCCGACCACCCAGAAGGGACTCCGGGCAACAACTAGTCCCTCACGGGAGGCCTTAGCAATCTGACAAACGGCTACGGCGTCCCTCAGTCGTGAGATCAGGAGGCCCCGGACACTGGACCTGTGGAGGAACTGCTGGAGTCCTGGAAGGAGGGCGACCACAGCGAGGCACTGGGACAATTGAAAAAGGGAAACAACTTCACCTGTGACACAGTGTGCCGGCTTTAACCGATCCAACGCGACACGCTCCCTACACCGGCCCATATTCAAAACAAAACCCCTTATGCCCGCCTCCCCTTTGTCGAACATGGGGGCTGCAGGGGCGAACGGTGAGCGTCATGCCAAATGAACACAAAAAGAGCAGACATCAGCTCTGCAGGCACATGACCTCGGAAAACAATGGTGGGCGGGGCCCGGAAGACACGAGCCGAGGGATGCGACAGGACCCCCGAATGGACGGGACGGAGGAGAAGACCTCTCAGGCCAAAAATCGCCTGGGACCCGAAGGCGATGACCGAGAACTAGCTCGGCAGGTGAGGCATTGAGATCCTCTTTAGGGGCCGACTGCAGCCCAAGCATGACCCACGGCAACTTATCCACCCAGTTGTCACCCGAGAGCGTGGCCCGCAACGGCGCCTTGAGGGACCGGTGGAAACGCTCGCATAGGCCATTGGCCTGCGGCTGGTAAGCCGTCGTGCGGTTCATCATCTTCCCCAAAGACCCGGCCAATACCGGCCAGAGCGGCGATACAAACTGGGGACCTCTGTCCGAGGTAATGTCGGACGGTGTGCCGAAACGGGCAACCCAAGAAGAAAGGAAAGCCAGAGATACGTCCGCGGCCGACGTGGAGGACAGCGGGACCACCTCTGGCCACCGGGTGGTTCTGTCGACCATGGTGAGAAAGTGCTTAATACCTTGGGAAGGAAGTAGGGGGTCCATCAGGTCGACATGGATGTGGTCAAAATGGCTAGCAGGAATGGGAAACGGCTCTAACGCTGCCTTACTGTGCAGGTGGACCTTAGCGCACTGGCACGCCAGACAAGCAGCCACCCACTCCCTGATATCCCTATGAACGCCTGGCCGGACAAACTTCTCATACACGAGTTTAACCGATGCTGAAGAACGCAAGTGGCTGCCAGTTGCCCGCCACCTGCTGCCCAACCACAGCCCCAACTGCAACGTCAGTGGTCACCAATGTGGTATGTTGATGAGGAAATGACGACGGATTCGTGGAGGAGTTTCTGACTTTATTCACAACACACCAACAGAACAATTAACCTGTAGAACAACCGGGAACATCAGTATATATACTGCATAACCACGCCCCCAAGCCCTCGGGGTGAGAGGCCACACCCTTTAGTGTCAGCCTCAATACGGTTGCTACGAGGAGATCTTATGGAAACATTGACAGAACTCTCAATAGAAATGCATTTATGAGAACAATGACTTCGAACTCTTAACAGAAATAAATACATTCATAAAGGTCACATTTCCTGCAGTGCTTTTGTATTAGGCCATCATCTTACACAATCATTCAGTTCTTCGGGACATTTTTTCACAATGCATCTGAGAGTTTAAGAAAGAATTTCTCAAAGAGAAGATTCATTTTGAAATGTCCCAAAAGAAAATCTATCTCCATGAGAGCAAGTTATTGTTTCCATTTGAGTCTAAAGGACTTGAATTTGTTTTTTGTTTTTTTCAGTACCAGGACAATGTTCATTTTCAGTAGTTTTCTTCAGTTTCACATTTGCTTTCTTTCCCCATTGCCTTATGTAGTCGATTCCAAAACAGTACTTGGGCCTGTGTTGAGTCAGTGCAGTCCTGGCCAGGCCACTGTAGGTAAGTCTTCTTCAGCAGGACCCTCCTCATGCGGTGAAAGGATGACAGTTGCCTTTCTGTGATGTGCTCCAGGAAAACAAGCAGAAGAACATCCCGATGCTCATCAAAAAGTCTGTAGCTGGCCAACTGGATTTCCAGGGAGCACCATTCACTTTGTAGGAAGTTTTGGCTCACAACACAAATAGTCTTCCGACTGCTGTATACAGCATTAACAATGTTATCCACAATGTAACGGCCTAACTCAAAGTCCCGATGATGTAGGCAAATTTTAAAAGATGATCCATTACCTTCCAAATTTGGAAGCAACTCTTGCATGACCCATTCTTCATCGGAGGAGTTGTAGGATATAAATGCATCATATTTGCAATTTTCCTCCTCCTCTCTTAGCTTGTGCCACTGCTCACTAAACCAAGAGCGGAACACATAGTAGCCATACTTCATTTTCCAGTACAGTTTGACATAAAGTAACTGTGTGACGGTGAAGAGGAAGAGCATAGTTGCTGTGCTAAAGAAAAGATACTTCCCTAGATCTATGTAACAGACATTGGTATCAAAATCGTGAAAGTGTTTTTCACCGTTTTGACAGGTTAAAAGGTAAAGATGTACCACTTGGACATTTTTGTTATTCAATGTCCAATTTTGGAGAAAGCTGTTTTGGCAGGTGCAGCTTAGTGGAATATTTTCTATATCAAGGTAGTTGAGGTTTGGTAGACTCTCCAATGCAACTACATCAATGCTTTGCATTACGTTATAGTTTAGCTTCAGGCTTTTTAACTCTGTAAGATTACCAAAAACCTCCTTGGAGAAGTTCTGTATGCCTGAATTTTCCGCTGTCAGTTGAGTTAAATTCCTTAGGTTCTTAAAGACACCTGGCTGCAGTTTTATAACCCCAACACAGCAGTTATCCAGTTTGAGGATGTCTAACTTTGTCAGATCATCAAAGGCATCTGCAGCAATGTGAGTAATCTGGTTGTTGGTGAGGTAGAGATATTCTAGGGAGTGGAGGCCATGGAAAAATTTGTTTGGTATGGTGATGAGACCATGGGGGAGCTGTCCATCCAATTTCAAATCAGTGAGGTTGCTGAGATTTAGAAATGGAGATGTGGTAGTTTCACTAGGGAAGCGAATGTGATTACTTCGTAAATCTAGAACATTCAGTGTATCTTGAAAAAAATAAAGGGAAGTGTCAATCTCTCTGAGGTCATTGCCATCTAAATAAAGTTTTAACAAATGGTTTAGCCCTTGAAAGCCAAGTGGTTCAAAGTGAGTGATCTTATTGCCTCCGAGGTCCAATGTCGTGAGGTTTTTCAGACTGAGGAATGTTCTGTTGAAAATGACTGAAATTCGATTGTTGCGTAGGTTAAGGATTTTCAGGCTGACCTGATCCTCAAAGGTGTCATTGAATAGATCAGTTAAGAGATTATTGTCTAAACGGAGTGTCTCAAGCCTCTTTAATCCTTTTAGAGCTTTACGATGGAGAAAGGCAATTGTGTTTATGTTAAGTTGGAGACACTTGATATTTGGTGTATGATAGAAAGCTTTGGAGTCAACGGACAGAATTCGGTTGTAGCGATAGCTCAGCTCATTCAGACTGGGAAACTGGACAAAGCTGTGCTCACAGGATGGAAGGGCAGTGAGATGGCCATGCTCGACATTGACTTTTTTTAACTCTGTGTGTCTGCTGAGAAAGTTAAGACAACTTGTATTGTGCAGTTCATTGTGGGAAAGATCCAATGTCATAATTATTTGGGGACATTTGTCAAATGAGTTTCCTATATTTTGGATCTCATTGTCAGCCAGGGACAGATTTTCAATCCATTTCACCTTTCTGCTTAACTGGATGCACAGCTCATTCAGTAAACTGTCATTTCTTAGACGTGTGCCAGAAAAATTTACATTACTTGCATTTATATTAGTGATGTTCAAAAATGATATTATATTGACACTAGTTGAATGCATGCTCAAGTATTGTATTTGTCTCAAGTCTACTCCTTGAAAAGCCTTTGTGGGCAGTTTTGAATTGTATGACAAATTTAATTGCTTGATACCAGTGAGAAAAGAACTTTTACATCCTAATGTTACAAGTTTGTTTTTACATACATTTAAAGAAGTCAGGGATTTTGGTAATGAAATATTTGAGTGGTTGAGACTCGTAAAAATGTTCCCACAAAGATCTAGCTTTTGCAGCCTGTGCAGGTGTGTCACAGACTCAGCGATCCCCAAAAATGTATTCAAAGAGTTTTGGTGCAACACTAAAACCTCTAGTTTGAAAAGATTTGAGAAAATACCCCCAGGAAGCTGTGTTAATTTATTGTTGGACAGTATCAGGTAAGTGAGACTGTGAAGGTCCTCAAACAGATTGTGGCGGAGTTCCTTTAGGTTATTGGAGGATAAATTTAGAAATGTAAGTTGCCGCAGATTGTTGAAAGCTAAACCTTCAATCCTATTCACTTTATTATCATCTAATCTGAGATTTTTAAGACTTGTTAAATTGATGAAACTGTAATCTGGTATTAGACAAAGCTCACTTTTAATGATGGTGAGATGACGAGTGGTTTGTGGCAGCTCATTCACAATAGCAGAAATGTTTCTCCTCACATTAATGCAGTCATAAACCTGCCCTTTAGATGATGGGTTTTCAATGCAGTTGGCAAAGCTGTAACCAGAGGTGATACGAATAACACCGAATACAGCTGCAACCAAAATCTGCCGAGAACTTTGATTTGCCATCTGTTCCTCTTGCAGTCCTGATAAAACGACTCGTGAATTCCTCCAACTGGTCTTCTTTGGTATACTTGGATATTGATGAGGAATCTAAGGTCAGAGAGCAGGGTTACAAATGTCATGTGCAGAATTTAAAATATTCAAAGGAAACTTGGGCCAGCTGATTGTTACACTCCTCTTTGTCATTTAGACAAAGTAGGGCATGACATTTTTGAAGTTTGAGTGAAATATTTTGGTATTGCATATCTGTCCTTCCACAGCTTATATTACACATTTCTTTGGCACAAACATGCACATAAATCTGAAGCATTATATGTATCCTGACAAAAAAAGACTATGATCATGTCAAAATTACAATGTCATTTTAAGATTACAAATTAGAAAAAAAAGTTAAATAAAATGATGCATCTGGTTCATTTTTCATAATTGTGCAGCTCTTGGAATGCAAGCAAATGAAAAACATTAATTTGTATAAGATAAATCAAAAGTCATGAGTCGAAATAATAAAGTTTGTTTTGCATTGCACGGTGTCTGTAAGATATACAAGTGCTTTTTTTTGTAAAAAAACAATGTCCAGTTTTATACATGTCCTATACTTTCAGCAGATGAAAACATCTGAAAATCCTCTCATCAGATGCCATGCTCCAAGTTTTAAATTGGACTCAGCATTGTATAAGTTAAGTTCCTCATTTGTGACAATTTCATTTCTCTTTTCTTCACCCTTACTGTTCACACCAAACTCCTGGAATTTGTTTCATGAACCACAAATGACAACTCAAATAAACCCGAAATGGGTTAACAAAAACATATTGATAAATTATTTCAAAGAGTGTGGCCCAGACCTGCTCTAGAAGTAAGGTGTCAAAAGACAACTGTGTTTTAACATAACGCTACATCAATAAAAATCGTACTTGACATGACTTGACAAAAACAGTAACTTGGATACCTCTTGTCCTCATTTTGATTAGTTTTAACTATTTACACTGGCAGTTAGGAAATGCAATATAATGTTTTAGATATATTGATACAAAGAAATAGTGGTCCAACAATTTCAGCTGTCCTCTCATGGTTACTAAT
Source organism: Fistularia tabacaria (assembly GCA_901007705.1). NCBI lineage: Eukaryota > Metazoa > Chordata > Actinopteri > Syngnathiformes > Fistulariidae > Fistularia > Fistularia tabacaria. The sequence goes on from CAAKHD010000447.1 coordinate 26,926, forward strand.
GCTCTTCTTCAAGTCAAGTCACATTTTGTCTATATAGCGGCAAATCACAACACAGTCCACAACACATCATCAATGAGAATTCTTTCAAGATTAATCTTTCATGTTATCTTCTGTCTTCTTTTCGAAATAACAATAAATAATGTATTTTGAAAATAAACTCATCTTCAAGTTTAGTTTGTTAAGTTTCAAGAGACATACACAGTCCAATTGCCACAATAAGATTTGACTACAGATACAGATACAGTAAATAAAGTATCTTGCAAAGGCAGCCTGACCTGTTTATGTAAATGCAACTTGCTCCTTCAGGGTTTGTTGAGTTGTGCCACCCTCAGACACATTGCGAGCCAAAAAGAGGAAGCTGGACTACAGTTTACCCTTCTCTTGTTTTTTCAGCAGGAAGAAGTCTTTTTGAAGTTAAAAACATCAATGTGTTGTAGTTCACTAAGTGTCTATTGAAACAGTAAATGAATGTAGATGAGTTTATTTAACATTTATGAGACAACTTTTCATTGAACATTTTAGAAATGGGTAATTTGAGCCTCCCTGGTAAGGTCTATTCAGCGGTGCTGGAGAGGAGGGTCCGGGTCGTTGATCCTTGGATTCAGGAGGAGCAGTGGAGTTTTCGTCCTGGTCGTGGAACAGTGGACCGGCTCTATACCCTCAGCAGGGTTCTCGAGGGGGCATGGGAGTTTGTCCAACCAGTCTACATGTGTTTTGTGGATCTGGAGAAGGCATTCAACCGTGTCCTGTGGGGGTTGCTCCGGGATTATTGGTTACCGAACCCCGTTATACGGGCTCTTTGGCCCCTGTGAGACCAGTGTCGGGCCTCGGCGCACATCGCCGGTTGTAGGTCGGACCCGTTTCCTGTGAGAGTTGGACTCCGCCAGGGCTGCCCTATGTCACCGACTCTGTGCATAACTTATATGGACAGAATTTCTAGGCGCAGCTGGGGCATCAACAGGATCTGGTTTGGTGGCCACATGATCAAATCTCTGCTTTTTGCAGATTATGTGGTTGTGTTGGCTTCATCAAGCCATGATATCTAGCTCTCATTAGAGCGGTTGCAGCCAAGTGTGAAGCGGCCCGAATGAGGAACAGCACCTCCAAATTCGAGACCGTGGTGCTCAACCGGAAACGGGTGGAGTGCCCACTCCAGGTCGGGGAAGAGGTCCTGCCCCAAGTTGAGGGGTTTAAGTATCTCAGGGTCTTGTTCACGAGTGAAGGAAGGATGGAGCGGGAGATAGACAGGCGGATCGGTGCAGCATCTGCAGTGATACGGACTCTGTACCGGTCTGTTGTGGTGAAGAGGGAGCTAAACCAGAGGGCAAAGCTCTCAATTTCGCAGTCGATCTACGTTCCTTCCCTCACCTATGGTCACGAGCTGTGGATAGTGACCGAAAGAAAAAGATTGCGGATAAAAGCGGGCGAAATGAGTTTTCTACGCAGGGTGGCCGGACTCTCTCTTCGAGTTAAGCTGAGAGGTTCGGCCATTCGGGAGGAACTCGGAGTAGAGTCGCTGCTCCTCCGCATAGAGAGGAGTCAGATGAGGTGGTTCGGGCATCTGGCATGTCTGTCTGGGAGGAGGCCACAGGGAAGACCCAGGACAGGCTGGAGAGACTGTGTGTCTAGGCTGGCCTGGGAGTGCCTTGGGGTCCCCACAGAAGAGCTGGACCATGTGGCTGGGGAGAGGGAGGTCTGGGCCTCCCTGCTCTGGCTACTGCCCCAATGACACACTTCGGAAAAGCGGTAGAAGATGGATGGATGGACGCATAACATTTGAGATTAATGGAACTCATTTTTGAAGGATAGTGGATTTAAAAGATGACAAAAGAAAAATGCTTCCTGATATATGCATACTGAGATTATTGCATTCATCAGAGCCCAGTCATTTTGCTAATATGACACGAAACAATGACCATTTATTCAGGTGCGAAAATAATGTAATGAAACAACATGCAAAAACAATTTCATACGAGCAAGAACAGCAATGTTAGCAGCTGCAAGGTTCTGGTGACAAAACACAGTCATGGTTTCAATATTCATGGGTCTGTGAAACGAAAGAGCCAAGGGACTCCGGAGAAGACATGAGGTTACTACCATGCAGTGATGAATGAGCATGTGTGCAAACAGGATGGGAAGAGTGTTTTCTGTACTGGACCTGAAAAATGTGGCTTGCCTGGCTTAGCTTCTGTGTGTTCAGGGAAAGAGAGGTTGTTACTAATTCTGATTAAAACCAACAAGAAGATGACAACTAACTTTGCTACCATGCTCATTTGTAACTTGGACAAGGTCTTTAAGAGGAGTGGCCAATGTGTCCAAATAACAGATTAAATGATTCTAACATTAAAGTCGCAAAACAAGATAATTTACCAGTGATAACTGAGAGGTTTGATCTGGATTACAAAAATTTGAAATAATGTTTCATCATTGAATTCCATGCAAACAATCAATGATATGAGGAACAGTATGAAATTGTCTTTGGTAATGTACACAACAGCATGATACATAACAAGAACGGGAATAGGAGTCTGGATCTGTGTTCATCTACACAAAATAAATACAAATATTGATGATGAGCCAATTTACAGTCTTGTGTGATTGGTATTGAAATATGTGTTTTATTTTTTATGTATGTACACACACACACACACACACACACACACACACACACACACACATATATATATATATATATATATAATATCATATGTACACATGTATATGTACACATATGTATATCTTGGATCTTTTCATAGAAGATTGCCACATCACTGTTGTTTGATGCTTTCTACTTCCAAATACTGTGGGCACACTTTTTGACTCAGGGGCCACAATGATTTCTAAAATTTGACAGAGGGGCCATGCCAGGAACAGATTGATGGAGTGTTTGTATGAACTAATATGAATTACATAGATGGGATACAAGTAAATGTAAAAGCCATTGCATGAAATGCATTCACCTTTTAGCAAATCATGAATATGCAAGGCTCATTGTACAAGTTGTTTTCCAAATGCATGAATTTCATAACAGAATAGAGAAAGACACATTCAGTTTCAGTGGGAAAAGTGTTGCTTATCTTCCTTTTATGCCAGTGCATCTAAGGCAGGAGTTGTGTTTTAGCAATTCTCAGGATGGTTCCGAAGGTGTTGGTTATATAACTTGGATCTGTGACTGGTTTTGTTGGTGTTCATGATGCCAAATGCCTCCTCACGTATTTAGGTCAACCCAAACAACTTCAGCATCTTATGTGCCATCCTCTGAAGGTTTAGAAACATTGCTAATCGCTAATTTGAATGCCAGCATAAACTTGTCTTGGTTGTCATGGTTCTCAGTGCTTTTTCTGGTGGTTTGCCTTGTCAGTTGATTTTGTCCACCTGGACAGCTGCCACCAATGGCAGGCAACCAGTGACCTAAAAACTTCGCTTCCAGTCCCACTCGTTGCCAGGTTGTCTTCTTTCCCTTCCTGGTAGACAGGTTGCCTTTAACTGCTGTGGGAGACCTGGAACTGACCCTGTCTGTCCCTACGCTCCCTCATCGGCCTTCGTCAGCCCCGCCAGGCTTTGCACTCTCTTGCTGGAAAAAATTGCTGAGTCTGTAAACTAGCCGTCAACCTCTGTGCCGAGGCCACCCATTCTTGCGTTGACAGCTCACAAGCATAGTTAAAGATGATATTGTATTCATTGAAAACCACAAATATTTCAGGAAAAGTTAAAAAAAGTGAGGTTTAAGTATCATACAATTTCAGGTTTGGCGGACTGAATTAAAACGCCTGGCGGGCCATATATGGCCCGTGGGCCATAGTTTGCCCATGCCTGATCTGGTCTCAGCCATGAGTAGAACTGTTTTCATGCGAATATGCTAATAGCTTGCCACTGCAAGTACACTTTGGATGGTTCAGGAAACAACATCCTGTTTGTATTTCTGTTCGTTGTACTTTATTTGGTCTTCCCTAAAGTGTAGTCAACTTACTTCTCTCTCTTCCCTTTGCTTTGTGGTCTGCTCTTCTCTGTAATGGTTGTAGGGGAGCATATTTATGTTTGTTGTACTTCATTTCTTTCTTCTTCCCTAAAGTGGAGTCAACTTACTTCTCTCCTCTTTGCTTTGTGGTCTGTTCTTCTCTGTAATGGTTGAAGAGGAAATCTCAAAGTATTGCACAAAGTTTTGAGGGTACTCTGACACTTGGCTTTAGCAACTAGCAAGGTGTTCAGCTTAGTGAAGATAGTGCCACATAACATGTTTATTATACCACGTCACTTGTTAGTTGTGCTTGTATTAGGTGTTCTCAGATGTTTGAACACTGGGCTTAGAAACAAACTTTATTCATTGATGACTTAGAGATACATGTTGAAGCATTCTTGTATCCCATCCATCATCCATCCATCGTTTGCTGCATATCCTACTCAGAGTTGCGGGGGATGCTGGAGCCTATCCCAGCTATCATTGGGCGAGAAGCGGGCTACACCATGGACTTGATTCTTGTATCTCATGGCCCTCCATATGATTGTATGGTTGCATTCAGACAGAATTTCTTCTGATCCTATGATAAAATCAATAATGGATGTAGTGAAAGAGGGCATGATGCTAGTTGATGTTAGAGAAGACGATGCAGAAGATAGGTTTTGATGGAGACAGATGATCCACTGTGGTGACCCCTGAAGGGAACAGCCAAAAGGAAAAGATGAAGAGAAGGGTTGCAGTAGGGCTTGAGCCTGTCCCAGTTGTCATTGGGCGAACAGCGGGGATCCCCAGGACGCGTCTGTGATATTTCTTTTGAAATTATCAAGTAACTCCCACAGTCCTAACTCATCCACCTGACACCCACCACCTCTCCAAACTGCCGTTGAAGGTGGCCTTTATTTTCCTTTGGTTTTCTTGTGTGTTCTTAGTTAAACATATAACATTGCGTATTTCTCTCACATTTTCAGTAAAACCGCATCAAATGTTACCTACTTACATGTGGAGGGGGGTGGCGGGGTTAACTGGAATTCAGATGAGTGTCCATCATAACCAACTCGAGGTAAATCGGTCTTCATACTCCCTTTGGGACACTGGAGAAGACTGAAAATGCAGTTGGGGCTTAATTTTAAAAGATGAGCCATTGATGTGGGTTCTTACAAACTACATTTTCTTCAGTAAATGTACCGAAAGATTGGTAGGTAGGTTCCTGCTTGGCATCGCTGCCTGTCGCACCTCCTTTAGTGCCCATGGGTCAGCCTCAGGGTCACCAGCTGCAGGGCCATCAGTCAGGGAGCACCATTCATGGTCTCCTGCTGGAGGGGTAGTGACAGGGACTTCTCCCGGTCATTCCCTGCAACTGATGGGTGTTACCCCTGCAACTGTTGTTTGGGCTAGATGCTCTTTCTCCAGCACTTGTCCTTCCTCCTCAGCCAGAGCCAAAAGCTGTCTTTCTCTGCCTCCTCTGCCAGCTCTTGAAGTGCTTTCGTCCATCAAGAGGCGCGTGGTTGATAGACACCAAGCTTCGGTATCCCACCTCAACAGGGTAGATGGTGGTTTTCCAGCCAGCCTCCCGACATTCGGCAGCCAGCTCAATGTATTTGGCCTTCCTGGACTCAGAGGCAGCCTCAATACCTTCCTCATGTGGAATTGTTCTCAATGTGTGGATAGGAGGACTGATAATCAGCCGAACAATCCACTCTGTTTCGCTACGGAGCCAGTAGATATCCAGTGTGTCGACTGAAACATTCAGCTCATTTTCAAGTAATGGTTGAAAGCATCATATTGGATTCTTCAAGCAAATTCACTTATACCATATACAGTATTAATGGAATTTGAAAGAATGTCATGAGTAGAATTTCATAGATCCCTTGCAATATATTCCTCAAAGACCGACAAGAACGTTCCTAAAATTTTGCAAGAATTGGATTCAATTATGATAAGATTTGCCGTAATCCAAATATCAGGGTTAATGTTTTTGTCCATTGTAAAGTGGCGGAGCTATGGTTTCCTTCCCAAGGATTCCAAGGTGTACTGACACTGCATCACAATGAAGCATTAGGTGAGGATTTCTCTAGTAAATATGGGTACTGTTTAAATTGAGCCTTATATAACTTATATAACTACCAATAGTGGTACCTCACATCTGAGGGAGCAGTCTTGATGCAGCTCTTTAAGCCGTTGGCTTGTTATTCTGATCAATTGGTTTTGTATGTTTTGTTTGTTCTTGCTTTTTGCTCCCATCATAAGTTTCCACGGGAATGAATATATCTAAAAGTCAGAGGAAAAAAGAAAAATAAATTGCAAGGCCCCACAAGGTAAGTGGCCTCCTGTCAATGTATGACAGCAACAACATTTTGTTTGATATCAACATTTGCATTTGCTCGTATTATTCCTTTAATATGATAATAATTAACCACTGTGTGGCTTAGTATCACCTTCAAGGTAGATTTCCATGCAGATAATGGCAGTCATGAGCTGTCTGTCTGGTATGGCTTTACAGTCATATGCAACTTTGTTTCTTAAATTGTGTGTCACAATTTCCTTGAAACACTCATTGATTCCTTTCAAATTTAGGCTAGCAAATGTCTTGAATATATGAGGATTCGGTTCCTGAATTTAAAACTTCCTGTTTTTGCCACCCTCCCCTCCAAATTTAGGATTAAGTGCTGCAAAGAAAATAAAGAAAGGACTGTCTGAAAAAGTGTTTGCTGATGTGTTTAAGAAGCGAGTGTGCTCTTTTGATTTCAGGTGTTTTGCTGCCTTCTTTTTTTACCTCAGAGCATGGAACCAGTCATTACAACAACTGAGGACTATGGGGTGAGCAATTTTTAGCCAGTCCTAGAAGTTGGGAATGTGAACAGGGAAACATTGTGATGATTTGCAGTTTTTTAGCCCCTATATTCAATTGAAAATAGAGCAAAGAAAATATGTGTCATGTTTCAATCTATTGTTTTGTATTGTGACCTGCAATGTGTTGCAGAAAAGTTTGCACCTGTTTACTGATGCGTTGCACCCCCTTTTTTTAAGTGTGAGCATTTGGAGATAGAAGATATCAATAGAAGACAAATAATAATTAAGGATCTAAAAGTGCAACTCTGATACTTTTCTTTGACATGTGACATCGATTACTAAGTACTCTGAGGTCTCTGGTATCATATTTTACTCTTCTTGATGTGCAAAACATTTTTAATGGGAGAGGGGTCTGTAATGCCATGCAGGCCAGTCAAGTACCTGCATTCTTTTACAGCAAAAGCAAACGGATACAACACATGCAAAATGTATATTGTCTCATAGGAATAAGCAGAGGTATCACTGACAACCACAATCTGGGGGGGAAACCTTTCAAAAATTGAATACACCTTTCAGCAGCAATAGTTACTTTACAGAAGTGTAAATTTGCCCCCATTCCGAACCATCTGGCTTCAAGATTTTGCACTGAGATGATCTGATTGATCCTTTTTTACTGCAGTTCAGGGAACATGTTGTCTCTGTGTTCTGTTGTTGATGCAATATTTCCATGATACAATTTTAACTTGAATTTGCATCATTGACAGAAGACACTCTCAAGGTAGTTCCCTTCCCCAGACTTCCCTGGACTTCCCCCCAATCTCAAGGGACTTCCCTTGAGATTGGAAGAGATTGAAGTGTAGGGGTTAAACCAATACGATTGAAGATTAAGGGAGAGCTCAGTCAACGCATATACAGTATGTTTTCAAAAGTGCTCATTTCAGGTTTTAGAGTGCAGCATGGGGGTTGAAGCCACAGTTTTTCGGTGTAGAGACAGATTGAGATTATGCCCTATCTAATCATGCTGCACCCTCTGAACCTTTGCGAGATCAATTTCTGGGCCCCTTAAATGCGGCCATTCTGTTGCTGTTAGCCCCAATGTGTATTGTATTGTTAGCCATTGACTTTTTTTGGATGTCAATTATTAAGTGAAAAGGGAAATGACCAACTTCAAGGCTCGCATGCACAAGTTTACAATAGTTCTAATCTATTCCAGTTACAGGGATTTGTCCACATTCTATTGTTTTCATCACTACTTTTATGAAATGGGGGCTGTTTATCAGTGAGGATTATTAAACTTCTTGCAAATGTTTTAATCTTCATGCCAAAAAAGGCACTATAATTCATTTAATTAAATCTTAAAAGACATCAAATTATGGTATTTCAAATACTCAACTATGTGAAACACTGTGAACTTTTGAGCACATATTTGTGTTACATTTTTGACAATACTTTTCTTCCTGTCTTTACTCTCACAGGTTTATATGTTGGATTATGATAACACCACATCATCTCAAACGAGCAGGGTGCACGCAGGCCCATGCAAACAGGATGATATTTACGATTTTGCCCGGAGCTACTCTCCTTTTGCATATGTCCTGGTGTTCATCCTGGCTGTGGTAGGCAATGTGCTGGTGCTGTATGTGATCCATCGCTACCGAAGTTCTCAGAGAGGGGGTGCGTCTGCATTCTCTCTTACTGATACATTTCTCCTCCACTTGGCCATCTCTGACCTTCTGCTGGCGTTCACCCTGCCCCTATTTGCAGTGCAGTGGGCTCATGAGTGGGTATTTGGTGGGCCCGCTTGCAAGATCGCAGGCGCTCTCTTCTCTCTGAACCGTTACAGTGGCATTCTTTTCCTAACCTGCATCAGCTTTGACCGTTACTTGGCCATCGTACATGCTGTCAGCTCTGGCTTTAAGCACAACACAAGCCACGCGCATGTCGTCTGTGCACTCATCTGGGTGGGGTGCCTCGGCCTCGGGGGAGTGGATCTTTACTACAAACAAGTAAACCCAGTGTATACCCGTGGCCAAAATGCAGTCCTTTTGTGTGACCTGTGGTTCACTAGCAATTCTCAAGTCTGGCAAGCAGGGCTGCAACTGCTAAGTGTGTTTCTAGGTTTTGGCTTGCCCTTGCTGATCATGTTGTACTGCTACATACAGATATTCAGGTCACTGTGTAATGCCACACACCGCCAAAAACACAAGTCTCTCCGCCTCATTATCACCTTAGTGTCCATCTTTGTCCTCTGCTGGGCACCATACAGCTTCTTCCAGCTAGCAGATTGTCTGCTGAGATTGGGCTTGGTGACCAGGGAGTGTACATTTGGCCACGTTATTGATATTGGAACTCTGGTCACTCAGAGTATGGGACTTACACATTGCGCCCTAAACCCTGTCCTGTATGGCTTTGTTGGAGTGAAGTTCCGGAAGGAGCTAGTTGAAATGTGGAAGGCGCTGCTGGTACAGAAAAGTCGGCTGGGAAGGAAGGAGCGACGGGGGGCAAGCAGGGTCCAAAGAATGACAGGCCCAATCAGCTCAGCGGTAACTGAAAACACTTCTCACTCTGTCATGGTTTGAAGTCAAATGCTGGTCAGGATGAAAGAGAAATAATTAACGCGCATGTGTGTCTGCGTGTGTGTAGAAACCAACCACTGGAAATCATCTATTATTTTATTAATTATATCAGTGAGCCCTCCAGCTGGTTTGTTTAGAGCAGTGTTAGGGTTTGACGATGTGGAGCAATATCCGAATCCCACAATGTTACTTTCCAAGTGTTGCCTTTTGTTAAAGTACAAACAAATCGAGTTTGTTTGGTTTATTCTGGATTTTATTTTGTTTCGATTTCTTGATGATTTAAGAAAAAGGTTGTCCGGCAGTCAAGATGCACCCTTGACTTGGAAAAATAAAACTAGACAGAGTCCTGAACAATATCAGCCCTTTAAACCAGAATACTGGAAAGGACACATGAAGTTGTATTTGGTCAATAGCTCTCCAACTTTTTTGGGCTCTAATTTTTCATGAAAGCAAAAAGGAAGGCTCTTCCTCCGGCTTTGTGCCTCTGTCCTGCAACGAAAATCCCAATAAATGTGAACTGTTTCAATTTCTGTGAATGTGACAAACTCTCAATCCTCTCCTGTATCAAAATAAATCAATTCTGATAAATCAATTTACATATAAATGGGACGCTGATTTTCTAAAATGAGGTGTATTATGCTTTGTGTTTTAAAAAAAATGACTAAAGAGAATAATGTATTTTAAAAAAAGACCGCACAGAAACATTGCATGAGCAAATGAATTGTATCATGACAATTGTGATGACTCGAACTGTATATTGAATTCACAAACATATCATAAAAACATGTTGTGTGCGACTTTATCATGTGTTTTTTATGATACTTATGAATATCCACACATGTGCTTGATCCATTAGTCATTGTTGTTGTGCTGTGATTAGCCAATAGGCTGTTGTTGTCACCCCTCACTGTCATAGTTTAGCAAACTGCTTTCAGCGAGTGAGTTCAGCTCAATGTCAATATTATGTTAGCCTTTATGTGAGAAAAATGTTGGGGACATGCCATCCAAATTAACAGAATGAAAGTGTATGCATGTTATCATAGATGCATTCAAATAGTAGCATTTCTTTAAATCAGACTGGGATGTAAAAGGAAAGAGCTTTATGTGTTTCACATCTTTGATTGCAACAAATGCACATTGCTTATTACTCTAAATGTATTCGTATAACATATCGTAACATCGGCGTAACCACACAAGTACCAGATGGTTTTGCCTTCTTTCCGTACACTTTATTTACGATAAATGACAAGAGTAGGGTAACAAGTTTTGCAGGATTTAAGATATGTCTACAATTTGGAAAGTTTGAATTGCAACAGGTTTATGGCATTTACGGCCTATTATACGTAACACATTACCTACCTATACCTTAACATTATACCTACATTATAACAGACCGTAAATATAAAACTCAGCGTAGCCTCGCACCACTCAACCCACAATGCAATACGCTTGATTGCCGGTAAGGAGCACCAGCCATGCGTTTCTCCAACACACAACGGCAGTCCGTTGCAAGCGAGCTGCCACAGACCGCCGCAAGCCCAACCTTAAAAGTACCCTCCAGGGACGGCTCCCGACGTCCCGAATAAAATACATCAAACCCGTGTGGGCGGAGAAGGATGAGGGATGCAACCAAGAGGATGACCAAGTGGGAGGGGAAGACGGAGCTGAAGACAGAGCGCACAAGGGTAGAGATAGAGGTGGCGCCGGAAAGAGAGGGAAGACGGTGGGCGATGGCATAGGAGCCCGTGAAGGCCGATGGTGACACACTGTAAGAACTCAAAAGAGTATCGTATTTCCTATTCTGCATGCTTATTGAATAGTGATAATCACCTTATCTTGTTTATCTTATTTATTCTATCATATGATGCTTGCAGAAGGAAGGTAACAACAAGCACCTGTCAGGTCACGTATGCCCCATTCAGGTGCAGCACATCTGTCTCACCATGTGAATTTCTCTGCAGAGTATTTGTCCCATAAGCAAGAATAATTCTCTCATACACTTCCATTTAAGACATTAAAAGTCATGGTGTATATAACGATATAATAAATCTGTCTACAATCACTATAAAAGTTAAACTGAAAAGGTTTGCACAAGACATGTTTGGCACTTAACAGTGTAATGAATGTTTGTGTAATATGTCAAAAGAACCCTTACTTATTTGAATGTTGAATTTTCAAGTAAAACAGAGCAAAGGTCAAGCGGGGGTATTGAACGGCGTGGTTATAATTTTTATTTATATCCACCCTTGCTCATTGATAACGGAAAGAGAGCATTTTGTATGACGCAATTACATTCTCTACAATACAGTTGTTGCTCATGTGCCAGAGCGATTATCTGGCCACGTATGATTATTTGTTTCTTAGATATATAAGTTCACTGGAGAAAGCTTGCATGGGGCAGCGTCTGGCTACACAATCCCTCTTCACAACACGGCCTTCTTTTAAATGTACTTAATTAACTAAGAGATTGATTTACTTTGATTCCCTGTTCTCTGTTTGACAATACGAACACAATAGGAAAAGTTTTTTGACCTTACATAACAAATAACAGAACATTCAAGGTATCACTGTTCATGCAATATCTGAGTAGCGATCGCTGCCGTATTTTCTCCATTTTTTTCCCTTTTTTTTTCTCTCCCTCCTTGGAAAATCCCCGCTGTTTTTCTTCGAAAACCCACTCAGAGACCTCGAGTTGTTTCTTTTTAAAGAGTCAAGATAGAAAATGGCTCCCTCTAGTGTGTAATTATGTTGTTTCGCGCCACATTGTTAGAGTATATCACGTCCAGGGCACGGCGGGGACAGAGGAACTCCTAAAATCCGGAAGCCTGCGAAAGAGGGCCTTCAAACTTAAGCTTTAATTTGCCACCATATTAACTTGGGGTGGGGAGGTAAACTTTAGTATCGGATCTGTCCATTTATTTTGTTTCAGTGAAAGTAGAAATTTGACAATTTTGTCCCCCGCTTTCCGGGAGTCATCGTTACACATAAGTCATGCACTTATTTTGAAATCCATTTTTTTTTCCTCACGTGATCTTCCCGCTCCTGGAGTTTAACGTTTTCGATATTCAGTTTTGATGTAGTCTTTGACTGTGCGGCGCATCTTTCTGCCATTAGGGGAAACGTGAGTCGATCACTTCTCAGCAAGCTTGAAACTTTGTGTTTCTCTTTTAGAATTTACACGGGTTCTGTTGTCTCACTCGATGACGTGGTTCAAGCTGGAGTTTCCCATGTTGAATGCGCCCTGATGACTATCGAAAAGGGAAGATTGCAAGATTCTTAACACACAACTTCAGATCCACTGTAGACTTTTGTTTTACATTACTTCTGCAGCAGCTCAGGATGGATGTGGAAACTGATGGGATTTTTCTGGAAACCAATACCATCCTTTATGACAACGACTACAAGGCTGACCTTGATTCAAATGACAGAGATTCAGTTTGGATCCCAGTTCTGTTCTCTGTGGTGCTGGTTGTCGGCTTGATAGGAAACGCCATCCTCCTTTGGGTGCTGCTTCAGAGGAGGGGAGTCTGGAGGTTGTCAGACACCTGCGTCTTCCACTTTAGTATGGCGGATGTCCTGCTGTTGATGACCCTCCCCGTGTGGACTGCTGCCGGTATACAAGAGGAATGGATCTACGGGCTCCCCCTCTGCAAGATCGTTGTAGCTGTTCATAAGGTATGTGTCATGGACAATAAGAGTTAAAGTGAAAGGGAAACTTTTCCTGCAGGACACGGGAACACCTCTGTCAGGCCGGCCCTCTCTGGGCTGGGTTTACAACTCCCCCGTGTACTGTGGAAAGTTCTGCTTGCATTTCAGGACAAAGTTGAGCTTATCCAATATTAACAAAGTTATCTCATACTGTACACAATGAAGGCAGTTGTTATTAACTTTACTGTTCCCATGGGCAGTGCAACAAATTGATACCACTACCAATACCCAGTTTATTGGTTGTTGTTGCTGTTGTTTGTTTGTTTCCAAACAATGGACCGTTCTATTTTACTGGCCAACACTTTTTAACAAGCAGTTCATCTGATGTGTCTGTGTGTTTTAAAGAGACAATATTTCTCCATCTGAAAGGGACACCACTTCTCTTAAACATGGATTAGCACAGTGTTTCCCAACCTTTTTTGAGCCATGGCGCATATTTTACATTAGATAAATCATATGGCACACCACCAAATAAATATGCCAGAATTGTTTTTACTGAAACAGAATGAAACTGTAGTCTCACTTTACTTACTCAGTGTAAAGTCTGGCCCTGCTTGGTTGAACACAAAGCTGACAGTCTTGCAGGAACTGGCTGTTTGGATTTAGCAATGAGTTCAACAACTTTGTAGCTAGCTTTCAGAGCTTTCTCACTCATCTTGCTTGTATTCTTCAACTATGCTGCCTATTTCTCAATCTGTCTACGCAGATGAAAAAAATAGTCTGTGTTCTTATCTTGAAGTGAAGGGTGTTTAGTTCGGAGATGGTGTTTAAGTTTGCTTGGAACCGTGACGCTGTTGGACGGCTTTTCCCCGCACGCCAGCATACCAGCCATAACTGAGTCAGGTCGGTTGGTTCCCCAGTAAAAGTGAATCTAAATGCAATATAACTTCATTGTATTGTCTTGAGGTCACCTTTTGTACTTTCTTCTGACCTCTACTCATACTTGGACCTTCATCTGGGTCAGAATGTTCTCCAGGACCTGGTTGAGTACTTTTTTCTTTTAAGATATTTATCAATCGCCTTTCACTGCCGCTGTCTCACTCGAAGCATCACTAATTACTCTGCTGTTTGAGCAGCGGCAGGCAGAAACACAGGTTAATTCACTACCTGTTGCCATCCAGCGGAAGAGTATTTCATTGTTCTGCCTGTCACTGCATACTGCCTATATAGGTGGACGTACTAAGACATATTATTTGCGTTGAATAAATAATTTGTTGACCAATCAGGTGACAGAGGGCATTTTTCCACGGCGCATCTGATGATCTGATGATCTACCTGGCCTAATATGCCACAGCACAGTGGTTGGGAAACACTAGGTTAGCATATTAGGGTTTTTTTTTCCCTTAATTGCTTGCTGGTTAATAGAACTTATGAGACACTTCAGCAATAACTTAAGGGAAAATTACTGGTATAAAAGGTGTCTCAAAAGTTTTCTTTTACTAAAACAAGAAAGAAAACAACATGAAAATATTTGATAGGAGACTTATGTCTACTGAAATTGAAACTGATCATTTAATAATACAAAAAATACTAAAAAAATGTTAAAGTGCCAAGAGGCAGTTATTCAGACCTTGAACACTGTCATTTTTGAATAAATGCTGCATTCTCTATCACATTTCATCGAAAGTTTCCAATCCAGAACAAATTCCTGTTGAGTGGTATGAGTTATTATAATCATATTGCTTTAACTGAGTGATAGTTGGGGAAATTCTGTAATCTGAAAATGTACCTTTTTTTCTAGATCAACTTCTACTGTGGGATCTCCATTCTGCTGTGCATCAGTTTCAAGCGCTACCTCGCCATCGTCCACAAAAAGCACTGCAAGAACCGCTGGTTGACGAAACTCATCTTCCTGTTTGTTTGGATTATCCCCATATTTCTCACCATCCCTGATTGGGTTGCCTTGGCTTTTAAAAGAAAAGATCCATGGGTAGGAAAAGGAATCAAATGTGTTCCAAACTGTTACAATCCCACTGGGTGGCTGGGTTCACGCGTGCTCCACATTATACTCTTTGTCATATCCACTCTGATCACCTGTTACTCATCCATCCGGATTTGGCTTCACAATAGCTGTAAATACAAACAAAAGAAGACATCAGACATCATCAACCTTACCCTTGTATCAGTCTTCATTGTCTGCTGGACGCCTTACAACATCACGCTCATTTGGGACACCGTCAGGAGTAACTCAGAGGTAGTGCTTGATGTGTATAAGGATCCAACTTCAGAAAGTGCCATGGAAGTGTCCCTGACAATCACCTTTGCTCTATCATGCGTTCATGCCTGCCTCAGGCCCCTTCTTTACTTTGGCCTGTGTAGGACCTTCAGAGCATGTGTACTCGACGTCTATAGATGCAAAAGCATCAAATCCACACGTTCCATGTGGGAGTTAGGTGTTTGTGAAGAGAACTTACCCAGCCAGAGTCATGAGGGAGAAGACTTGGAGCATATAGGATGCAATGAGCATCAGCTGCAAACAATTCAGTGTTAATATAGGAAATATCCTTTAGTGACTCATTAATGATTGAATTATGGGAAAAGGGACATTTCTGAATCATGAACTGTGACGCTTTAAACCTGTGTTGAGTCTCGTGCTTACATGCTTCGGACTAAAAGACATGTAAAATTGAAACAGACTTCCGTTTCGTGCTCATCCTGCAAAAAAATAAAAATGATGTTCATCTGGTATGAAATGCACGGTGATGCAGTGGTTAGCATTTCTGCCTCACAGCAGTCACTGGTTCCGGCGGCCCTTTTGTGTGGAGTTTGGTCCAGGATGTACCCTGCTTCTTTTCCAATGACAGCTCAGATAAGCTCTAGCGCCCCGATGACCCTGATGGCAAAATAGGATGTATAGATAATGAATTCATGAATAAATCAATGGTATGAAATTACTCTTCACATAAAATTTAAGAGGAGCAATCTGATAATTTTTCCGTATGACTTTGACTTTTTTTTTTTTTTTACATCTGAAGCACAATTATTATTTTCTTATGCACTTTTGTTTTTCTTTTTTTTATAATTTTCAAGTCTCAGGGCACACCTAATTCCCTTTTTTTATTTGTAGAAATGGGCTGCATTAGGATATTGCTGCGTGTGATTATTATCACCTTTCTGAAAATAATTTATATTCTACTGTATATGTTTATTTTTTTATTCTTTTGTATTATATTGTATTTTATTGGCAGTGAAAAAAGTAGTTTTCAGTTTGCTTCATAGTCATAAGCGTTTTAAAAATATAATCAAAGGAAATAGCATCCTTGTTAGTGTTATTCTCCTATGTGACACACTCATGACATGTGGATTTCGTGATTGCACGATACAAAGGGGATTTTGTGACTGTGGCAACACAGGAGAGTGTCTTTCCCCTTGTAAATCCCAAGGCTAGACCTTGTGACTTCCTTGTTACGAAACAGGTTTAGCAAAGTAAAATAAAATAAAGTTCACTGCGGCTTCTCAAAGCTTCCTGTTTAATTCTATACAAGTTGGTGTGCTTGGCGGTGAACAAACAAAAACTTTCATCAACATGAATACAGGAAGAAGAATTTACTTGGGTGTCAAATGCAACAAGGAAGGTGGGTTAGGCCAGATCTGAAAAACATCTTGTGCTAAATATAGTATACTTTTTCAGTCATACCAATAAAGGGCTGCCCAGGTGGGAGGCAATGTCATTTCTGAAAAATGAAACAACTAATAAATTAAGAAAAACTCAATTTGTGTAGAAAAAATACTTGAATTGATATATTGAATTAAATATGAATTGGGATTTTAATGCGGCCTCAGAGGGCCACAAGCCAGTGTCTTTCTGAGCCGGTCCCAAGCCCAGATACTGTAAATGTTAACGGTGGCATCAGGAAGAGCATCTGACAAAAAACTTGTATGCAAGTTACTTTATACTTCTATGCAAATGACAGCTATGAAACTCATACTGGATTGCTATTGCTATGACCGTCATTGGTGCCTAAAGGTTACATGTCGAAATTGGGAGTAATCCTGATAGAGGTTTTTTTTAGGAATGCTCTGGAGGTGCAAAGGGTGTCAGATAGGCTGATGAGTCTGAAGCTGGAAATTGAAGGTGTGATGCTCAATGTTGTGAGCGGCTATCCCCCACAGTTGATATGTGAGTTAGAGGAGAAGGAGAAATTCTGGAGTGGGTTAAGATGAGGTGATACTAAAGTGAAGTGGAATATCCCCAGAGGTGAGAAAGTGATAATTCGCGCAGAGTTCAATGGACATGTTGGTGCAGGCAAAGGAGGTGATGAATAAGTGATGGGCAGTTTCGTTATACAGGGTAATAACACAGAGGGAAATGGTGGTACTCTTTGCAAAAAGGATGGAAATGGCTGTCGTGAATACTTCTTTCAAGAAAAGGCAAGAACTTAGGGTTACCTAAAGTCATGTGAAAAAATTAGGACACCCCATTCAATAATCAGCTCTCAATTAGGAAATGTTCACATATCAATGTCCAATCATGTTATGAATGTTTTCATTTTAAGTGAGATAATATGTGGGGGTGTTTCAAAAAAGATTTTCTTATTTTTTAATTTGTGTAGTTGTATTACTTAGATCCCTCTTGATATTAAATATCCATATGTCTAAATATATTTTAAAATGTACAGGCTTTCATAGGTTTTCCTAATTTTTTCACAAGACTGTTTAAGTGCGGAGGTAGGAGAACACAGGTGGACTACATCTTGTATAGACAATGTAATGTGAAGGATATCAGTGACTGCAAAGTAGTGGTAGGTGAGAGTGTAGCCAGACTGCATAGGAATGGGGTTTGTAGGGTGACTGGTGACAAGAAAGATCAAGAGGACAAAGGCAGAGCAGAGAACAAAGTGGTGGAAGCTGAAAAGGGAGGAATGTTGTATGGTTTTCGTGGAGGAGTTGAGAAAGGCTCTGGGTTGTCAGGGAGATCTTCCAGATGACTGGACCTCTACAGCTAATGTGATCAAAGAGACAGGTAGGAAAGTACTTGGTGTGTCGTCTGGAAGGAAAGTAGATAAGGACACTTGGTGGTGGAATGAGGAAGTGCAGGCATATATACAAATACGGACGTACGCAACGATGAAGTCGGACGCTGAGCAGAGTGAAGAGAGCAGACAGGAGTACAGGGAGATGCTGCGCAAGGTAAAGGTAGAGCTGGCAAAGGCCAAGCAAAGGGTGTACGACGACTTGTATGCTATGTTGGACAGTAAGCAGGTAGAGAATAATTTAAAGCGGTTGGCAAAACTGAGCGATAGAGATGGGAAGGATGTACAGCAAGTTCGGGTAATTATGGACAGAGAGGGCAATGTACTGACAGGTGCCAAACATGTGATGGAAAGATGGAAAGAGCGAGAGGGTAGAAGAGGTGACTATTGTGGACCAGGAAGTAACAGAGATTAGTAAAGGTGAAGTGACGAAGGCATTGAAGAGGATGAACGGAAAGGCAGTCGGTCCTGGAAGTGTCTGGGAGAGACAGCAGTCGAGTTTCTGGTTAGATTATTCAACAGGATGTTAGAGTGTGAGAAGAGGCCTGCAGCAGAAGCATGATGATGTCCATTTTTCAGAATTAGGGAGATGTGCAGAATTGTGGTAACTATCGAGCATACAGTATGTGTCAAAATCAAGGCCGGTGAGCGAAATGTGGCCTGCCACCCTATTGTATGTGGCCCCCAAGAGCTTGTGTATGATCGTCTTAATATAACTGAATGCTACTTTAAAGCATGCATTGACTATAAACTACATCTCCCACAATGCATTTCAATTTTTATCTGCAAAGGTAATGGGATCTTTGACACAGAATCAGAATGAAAAAATACTACTCCTAACTAACCAACTTGACATCAAGGTGATTCATCAAGGAGTAACTGTCGCAGGCCCTGGATAATGTATTTCAGGTTGAGGAGGTATCTACTTGGTTTATTCAAGGACAGGCAGCATCACCGCATTGTTTCATTTTTTTTTTCTTTTCTTTATTATTATGGTAGACAACACAAAATAACAGGCGCTTCAACCTTGCAGCACGAAGGACCCTGGAAAAACTGGGAAAACTGCCCCATATAAGTTGATTAATATTGTTTTTCTATATATTTGGTCCTGGGATTGACTGTCAACCAGTCCTTGGTGTACTCGATGACAGCTGGGATAGGCTCCAGCGATCCTGAGTGCAGGATAAGCAGATGGAAGCAGATGAAGGATGGATGGATGAAACACAAAATAACGCAAGTAATAAGAGAACACAAAAACAAAAATTCATTAAAAATTGAGACAAGAAATAAAAATAATACTGATTCAAACAGAAAACTATATTATTATATCACCTTATTGTTGTTCTTTTTGTAAATTGCCACTTCTTTCATACATGTTGATTGTGCCATGGTTCTGTGACCCTTCACTGTGACGAAAAAAAGTTATAAAATGAAGTGAGGGGTTAATATCATAACGTCCATTCACCCATTATTTTAGCTTATCTTACACTTAGGGCTGCGGGGAATACTGGAGCCTATCCCAGCGGGGTAGACTCCAGACAGGTTGCCAGTCAATCACAGGGCAGCATATAGAGACAATCACTCATTGTCATTCACACATAAGTACAATTTTCCCAATTTTTTCCAATTAACCACCTACCTGTTTTTGAACTGGAGGAGAAAAACGGAGAAAACCCATGCAGGCACGAGGAGAACAAGCAAACCTCCACATCACATTAACCTGTTTATAATATTTTTCTTAATTTCCTTCTGTAGTTTGAACACTGAATCAAGTAATTTGGGTTTCAAACTGAACATTAATATTTACATCTATGCAAATGCGTAGGTCATATTTATAACTTGAACACATAATACAGTTATTTAACCATATATTGTTATTTGATTTTTAAAAGTTATTTAAAAAAAATGCAAGATAGTGCTGTGTGGGTGGCAGCCTAATTTACCAGCTCCCAGTTTTTCATTGTTTATTTACACTTTTTATGGTGTTTTTTTTATAGTGTTTTTTAAACTCTGCCATTGGACTTTTCACTGTCTGGAAACTTCACACTCACCAGTATACATTTTTAAGTGGCTTCACCATGTATTACTCTTTTTACTTTTATACCTTACTCTGGAAGCGAGAGAGATACCAGGCCTCGAGTGGAAAGGCGGGGGTGCTGCTGTGGGGTATACTACACATGCAAACGAGATAAACCAGTTTTTCTACAGATTTGACTCCAGCTCCCTCACCTCTCCCACCCATTCTTACAGCAGTCACCCCCCCCACCCCCCACCCCCGCTGACACTCACCACAGACTCTGCCAAACATTTCTAACAAACTCCTTCAGGATAACTTCTACTCCATTTGTCTTCCCATAGATATGACTATAAAACAACTTTATTCCTAGCTTCCAGCCTTGCTAGCTTTCTAACTAGTCTCCAGGACAAACAGTATATCCTTCTTTTGTGATTATTCAGTCTGGATTGAAATAACAGGAGGCACAGCTCTTATAGTTAAATTCTATTCATATTTGCAATGTCGTAGTTTATTTGTTGCTCTACGTTTGTTCAAATTAAGTTCGTATTATCCACTTGTTGCACCTAATAATCTCCTCAACTACTACACCAGGGTTCCGCAACCATTCCTATCAAATTAGTTTGGGCCCCTCCCACTAAATAACATCCATCTAGAGCTGCAAAACCTATTTTTCCCTCAAAATGAAGATTGAATTATGCATAAAATGTAATATGTAGACAGTAGGATGGACTTATTTTAGATGATGTACTCACTATTAATGTATTTCTTCATTGCTAATATATTTGCACATATTGTAGTGTGCTGGGAGTAATGATAGGCGAAGCCCTCTTACATGCCTTGAAGTTGCTTGTTTATAACTGCATTCTAATGCACCCAAAAGTTCTATATTTAGCAGGTATGGTTCACCATCAATAACAAACTGTTTTCATTCTGATGCCGCATGCGGTTCTTCCGTTCATGTCCAATTCTATGTTTGTCTGTTTTTTAACAGTATGTGCATATCACGTATATGAGCGTTGACGCAAATGACTTGGAGGGAAAATCGTTGAGTAGAGTAGGTGTTGTGGCCTCAATTGGGGAGAATAGTGAGGTTATAGCCACACAAAAAACACAGTACACAATTCTTGCTATAACTCGCATGTATTGATTGTGGGAAAGGACGGGTCACCGCTCGTTTCTCCCTCTTGAGTCCCGAGGCATCACCAATGGACAACTGCACAATCTATTACCATTTGATAACCACACAGTCCACCCGTATTGATAATGAACAACTCAAAAGTAGCAAGTTCACTGTCAAAATGGCAGGGAGATAATGCACAACAAAATGAAAATATGAAGATGAACACAAGACATTTTTAACAGAGTGGGAGAGTTTTTTTGTTTTGTTTTGTTTTCTAACGAAAAAGCAAGCCATTCTGCCTTATATGGGACTGTACTTTGCAAGCACAAGTTGGTCACTTTGAATGGTCAGACAAAAAAGCAGACACGGTTGTTCCAAAACTGTAAGAACCACTCGGAGAACGTAATGCTCGCATCATATAAACTTGCTTGGAACATTGTACAGGCTACAAAGCCATACAATGACGGGGAGTTCGTCAAAACATGCCTCAGTGACATTGTTGAAATCTTGTCTCCTGAAAACGACAAACTAAAACGAATGGAATCAGACATCCAATGGTCCCGCCACAGAGTTGGACATAAAATAGCAGACATTAATATCGCTATTGAATCACATTTGCTCTCCGACCTTCAAGCCTGTGAGTATTTTAGTGTCACATTGGATTGAATTATCATATTTTTGTTTGTAGACATGAACTGAATATTGAACTGAGTTTGTTTGTGAGACAGTGCACACAGTGTTCATTGTTGAAAATGACGGGCCTGTGGTCTTACTTCTGAGGGAGTCCGTTTTTGTCATTATCATGTTGATGTGTATAAGAGAGAGCGAGAGAGTGAGGGGAAAGGATTGGGGCGGTTCATGTGTGCCCATGTGTATGATGTGGCTCTTTGTAGTAACACAGTAAAAACTTTGGCTCTTAGCCTCTGACCTGTTGGCCACCCCTGGCTTACAGGGTAAACACCAAGAATCTTATCCGTCACAATTATTAATGCAAGTTGTTCATGCCATTTCCATTCTCACAACACATTCATTTGATTTTTTTTGTTTAAATCCTGAGAAATTGCTTGCCTTAAACAGCCAAGTAGTAAAACTAATTTCCTACGAATAAGCAAGAAGCTGTCTCAATATTCGTAAAAGCAGTTAATGAGAACTTATCAAACGAAATGTTAAACAATTGAAAGTAGCCTACTTTTACCTTGAATTTTATAAGATTAGAGTACAATAAAGCATTGACTATGTTTAGAAATATAAGGTTTGTGAACTTTGTCTCTGTCTTAATGAGAGATTTTCAAGAAATTTGACTGTCCTTTGGTGTCTTTCTGTCTCCCTCAAATGACAATGGAATTAGTTAGAGGTGACAGCAGAGCTGTACCAAGTCGAGCTTCTCCTGCTTTTCCCTGCATTCTGGAAATTCTCACTCATCTTCAGCTTGCATCTCATTGCCCTCAGGATCTCCAGGAGCTGACGCCTGAACTTCACACCAATGAATGCATACAGGACAGGATTAAGGCAGGAGTGGAGGTAACCCAATGAGTTGGTAAAGACCATGGCTTTGTCCAGAGATGTTCTGACATTACAAGTGCCATTACTGCTGCTGGCATAAAGCGTATCGATCATGAGTGTGATGTTGTATGGTGTCCAGCAAATAAAGAAAACCACCACCAGAGCCAGAATGACCCTGAAAGGTCTCTGTTTTTGTCGGCCCCTCAAGCCACACTGCAGGCGTCGCAGGATGCAGGAGTAGCAGAAGATTATGATGGCTGAAGGCACCAGGAAGCCCAATATGTGCTGCGGCAGATGTGAGATCATCTGCCAATCATGTAGTGACCCCAAAACATTGATATGGTTGTGATAACACTTTGTTTTTTTCAGTCTTTCTTGCTCCTCAGCTTCCAGAAAGATCCAGTCAGGAATAGAGAGGAGCAGGGAGAGGAGCCAGACTGTCACACAGCTCATCTGAACATGCCAGGGCTTCTTTCGATTGTACATCTGGGTTGCATGGACAATGTATAGGTAGCGGTCCAGACTGATGCAGGTCAGGAGAAAGATTCCACAGAAGAAGTTAACCTGATGGTGCAAAATAATTGGAAAACAAAGGTGAATAAATAACCAGTTCTTTTAAAGCTTATCCCCAACACCTCCTACTGGATGGCCTTTTTTCTCCCTGAAAGGGAAATTAATGTTATGTTGCTTTCTTAACTTGACACAAAGACAGCTTTTTTTTTTACATCAAAAGTGGATGTCCCAAGCATGTTGCATTGAATTATTTCTTTTTTACCATAGAAAAGATGTCCACTGCCAGCATCTCAGGGTGAAGCACTACAATTTTACAAAACTGTTTTTTAATGGTTGTAACTGTTTACGCCCAGTGTTTCTAATAAATCCCCTGGGACAGTTTACAATCTAAAGCGAGCCTATTTAAGTGTGCTTTCGCCTCACAGCACGAAGGACTCTGGTACGATTCCCACAGCGGGTTTTTCTGTGTGGAGTTTGCATTTTCTTCCCGTGTCTTTGTGGGTTTCCTCCGGGTTCACCGGTTTCCTCCCACAGTCCAAAAACATGCAGGAGGTTAGATGGAATAAATTGGAAAAATTGCCCAGATGTGTGGATGAGGGAATGAATGATTTGTGTCTCTTTACGTGTCCCTGCAATTGACTGGTGCATGGTGTACCTCGTGTCTCGTCTAATGACCGCTGGGATCGGCTCCAGCATCCCAGAGACCCTTAGTGCAGGAAACAGTGGTAGATAATGGATGAATGGATCGTCTTTTGTCGAGACTTTTACGTACTACTACAACCATTACTCTCCGAATAAAAGCTTATAGTCAAACTCACACAATGCATTTAAAGGACTTAGCGTTCTTCATAAAACAATTTCTTCCCTTACTGTAAAAACAGCTCCGGTGATCTTGCAGAGACTTGTGCCAAAGGTCCAGCCTTTTGCATTGGTTGCCTCTGATATCCAGAAGGGCAATGTAAAAAGCAGTAGGATGTCTGCTATTCCCAGGTGGAGGATGAAGGTGTCTGTTACACTCCAGTTCTTCCTAACCTGTAACAGAATTCCTAGTAGCACGCCATTCCCCAGGACTCCAAAGACAAACACTATGTAGTACATGATAGGGATCAACAGTGTCACAAAGTGTAAAGCCTCCTCAATGTCGCAGATATCACCGTTTTCAGCAGCCACGTTCACACAAGATTCATTGTAGCCTTTGAGAAACCATTGGTAATTATCCATTGTTCTGCCACTTTCTGTCATCGAACTCTATATTTGGGGGGAAAAAAAGCATAATGTAAAAAAAAGAACATCAACTCAGCGTATATCATTCAATCAAAGCATGGATTTATGTTTTAAAAAAGGCAAGGGGTCTGCATGTCATCATTGTTACATGTTAAGACAAACAGCAAGCGATGCATGTGCGTGTATGGTAGAAAGCTGCCCACATTGAGTTTTTTATCTGTCCAAGGTTTCTGCCCGGAAAAGGAAAGTTTTCCCTTGCTACTGTCGCCAAGTGCTTGCTCATGGGAGAGTGTTGGGTTTCTGTAAATCTTTCTAAACAGTTTGTATAGTATATGAAATGTGGCCTGAAGGGGGCACAAGCCAGTTTTCTCCTTGAGCCAGTCCCAAGCTCGGATCAATGGAAAGGGTGGTATATCCAAGGAAAGACAGGAAGTAGAGCTGGAGGAAGCAGAGATGAATATGTTGAGGTTTATTGGGGAGCGGCAAGGATAGATGGGATCAGGAAAAAGTCCTTTAGAGGGACAGCTCATGTTAGATGTTTTTGAGACAAGGTCAGAGGACCCAGACTGAAATGGTTTAGACATATGGAAATGCAGCGTGGTGAATATATTGGTAGTGCGATGCTGAGGCTGGAGCTGCCAGGCAGGAGGCCGAGAGGGAGAATAAGGATGGAATGAAAGAGAACATGAATTTCGTTAGTGTGAGAGAAGAAGATACAGAAAATAGGGTTAGACGGCGGCAAATGATTCACTATGGCAGTCCCTGAAGGGAGCCGCTGAATGGAGAAGAAGATGATGAAGCTGTAATAGTGGAAATTTTCCACTATCCCTCATTCATTCGCTCATACCACAAGGTGGCAGTGTAATCTAAAGGCATACCATTTTGGCGTATTCTTGCAAAAGACAGTGGACTGAAAAAATATTTAACCCTTCTGATTCCAGATTCGTTTTGCGATTTTTTTTCCCCCTTTGCTCTCTATTTCTGCATCTGAATCTTGATCTCAATCTTTTGAACATCTTGTTATGCAGTTTTGAATCTCTGCAACAGATAATGAGTCTTCAGGTATTTTAGAAATAAAAAGGGAAAAACTGAACTAAACAGCTATTTATGGTAATTGAATGATATTCATTACTGCTTTGTTGTTATGTCACTACAATTAATTTTCGTTTTTGTCTCTGGTGATCTTTCCTGCCCTCTTTCTGTGTTTACAACAAAATGCAAAAAAAAATAATAATAATATTGAAAAAAAAAAAAAATCAATCAATCAATTTTCTCTGGAGGCTCAAAATCTTCCAGCGAACGGTACTCGAGTCCTGGGTTAATACAAACATTACAAATTTATGAACTGATTGTAATCGCTTAAACAAATACTTAGTTCTGGCTTTTTAATCTTTTTATGAGACACTGCCAACGCTACATTGTGGTCTGTTTTAAACCACCTTTCAGAGGAAGTGACATTTCCCAGACACAATGAAAACAGGCTTTTTGAAAAAGATTGGAAACTCTAAAGCTCAATTCCCTCTGTAAGTGTAGAAGTTTAATCAAAATACACTGAATTAGTAAAAGTGTATGAATAGAATTTTTGGTGGTTGTTGTTGTTTGAAAAATCAGCGTGTGGCCCTTGCAGGTCATTTCATAAATAGGCATTGTCAAAATCCAGGTTTCTAGAATAAATCATTTGCTCTGTCATGTGAAGTGAACACTGCAACTTTACATCACAGTTCGCCAAATGATCTTGGGTTATAAAATCCTGTATCAGACCCATATTAATGAATTATTTTTCACAGTGACAAAAAAATTTGCAACTGTGGGAAAGAGACAGCATATTACAATTCCATTTATCTACATGGACCATGCATTGCTACAAGGCCAGAGCATCAGTTATATGATCCTGAAAGTAATGGCTTACCAGCGTCAAATCCACCTCACTTGTATTCTCCATCTCAAGCAACTTTTACACTCATGAGCAAAGCAGCAGAGTTGAGGATCAGTTTTACAGTGATGACAACATAATTTGGAGGAGAGGAAGCCAAAAAAAATCCCACAAGTGAGATGACATAAGCAAGTCTGTGGCGCAATGACGTGCACAGGATATGGAAGAGACCATTTTTGCAGTTCCCTTGATAAACTGTGCCGACCTGGCTTTTAGCCTTGTTTTTTTTTATTTTTATCCACTGCTCAAAAAAATAAAGGGAACACTTAAACAATACAATGTAACTCCAAGTCATTCACACTTTCACACTCTTTGAAGTCAAACTGTCCACTTAGGAAGCAACACAATTTTGACAATCAATTTTACATGCTGTTGTGCAAACGGAATGGACAAGAGGTGGAAACTATAGGCAAATAGCCCCCCATAAAGGAGTGGTTTTGCAGGTGGTTACGACTGACCATGTCTCAGTTCCTGCTTTCTGGCTGATGTTTTGGTGACTTTTGAATGGTGGTGGTGCTTTAACTCTAGTGGTATTATAAGATGGAGTCTACAACCCACACAAGTGGCTCAGGTAGTGCAGCTCATCCAGGATGGCACATCAATGCAAGCTGGGGCAAGAAGGTTTGCCGTGTCTGTTAGCTTAGTGTCCATGGAGATGCTGCCAGGAGACAGGCCTCCAGCAGACCTGCAGCAGGCCACAAATGTGCATGTGTCTGCTCTCAAATGGTCAGAAACAGACTCCACGAGGGTGGTATGAGGGCCCGACGTCCACAGGTGGGGATTGTGCTTACAGCCCTACACCGTGCAGGACATCAAGCATTTGCCAGAGAACACCAAGATTGGCAAATTCACCACTGGTGCCCTGTGCTCTTCACAGATGAAAGCAGGCTCACAGTGAGCACATGTGACAGACGTGGCAGAGCCTGGGGATGCTGTGGAGAACATTCTGCTGCCTACAACATCCTCCAGCGTGACCGGTTTGGCATTGCTCGGTAATGGTGCAGGCTGGCATTTCTTTGGGGGGCCACACAGCCCACACAGCCCATGTGCTCACCAATGGTAGCCTGACTTCCATTAAGTACTGAGATGAGATCCTCAGACCCCTTGTGAGACCATATGCTGGCGCAGTTGGCCTTGGGTTCCTCCTAATGCAAGTCAATGCTAGACCTCGTGTGGCTGGAGTGTGTCAGCAGTTCCTGCAAGACGAAAGCATTGATGCTATGGACTGACCTGCCCATTCCCCAGACCTGAATCCAATTGAGCACATCTGGGACATCATGTCTCGCTCCATCCACCAACGCCACGTTGCACCACTGACTGTCCAGGAATTGGCGGATGCTTTAGTCCAGGTCTGGGAGGAGATCCCTCAGGAGACCATCGGCCAGCTCATCAGGAGCATGCCGAGGCGTTGTAGGGAGGTCTTACAGGCACGTGGAGGCCACACACACTACTGAGCCTCATTTTGACTTATTTTAAGGACATTACATCAAAGTTGGATCAGCCTGTGGTGGGTTTTTCCACTTTAATTTTGAGTGTGATTCCGAATCCAGACCTCGATGGGTTAACTAATTTGATTTCCATTGATAATTTTTGTGTGATTTTGTTGTCAGCACATTCAACTATGTAAAAAACAAAGTATTTGTTAAGAATATTTCATTCATTCAGATCTAGGATGTGTCATTTTAGTGTTCCCTTTATTTTTTGAGCAGTGTATATTACATAATGTTCATGCAGCCTCAGGGCGGCACAGGCCAGTGTCTCCTGGAGCCAGACTCGGGGGAGCACAGGCCAGTGTCTCCCTGAGGCTGTCCTAAGCCCGCATAAATGCAGAGGGTTGTGTCACAAAGGGCATCCAGCGTAAAACTTTTGCCAAAACCAAATATGCGAATTGAACCTAAGAATTTCATACCGGATCAGTCGAGGCCTGGGTGAACAACAACCGCCATTGGTGCTGATAACCTACAGGGTACCAGTGGATACTGGTATCCTGTAGGTAATTGGGCTACTGTGGGTCGAAGAAGGAGAGGAGGAAGGCGGATTCGGAAGCAGAGAGAGAAGAGGAAAGGCAAGAGTCTGAGACTGAGAGGAGGGACTTTGAATATTGGGACAATGACAGGAAAGGGTAGAGACTTGGTTGACATGATGCAGAGAAGGAAGGTGGATATACTGTGTGTGTGTGAGACCAGATGGAAGGGTAGTAAGGCTAGAAGCTTAGGAGCAGGTTTTAAGTTGTACTATCATGGTATTGACAGGAAGAGAAATGGAATAGGAATTGTCTTGGAAGAGGAGTTTGTTAGAAATGTTCTGGAGGTGAAAAGAATGTCAGATTGACTTATGAGCCTGAAACTAGAAATGGAAGGTGTGATCCTCAATGCTGTCAGTGGCTATGCCCCACAGGTAGGATGTGAGTTTTTGTAGGCCGCAAAGTAGCAGAGATTAGTTAAAAAGTAGGACACTGAAGAGGATGAAGAATGGAAAGGCAGTTGGTCCAGATGATATACCTGTGGAGGTATGGAAGTGTCTAGGAGAGGCAGCGGTAGAGTTACTGACAAGATTATTCAACAGGATCTTAGAGAGAAAGAAGATGCCTGGGGAATGGAGAAGAAGTGTGATGGTGCCCATTTTTAAGAATAAGGGGGATGTGCAGAATTGCAGTAACTACAGAGGGATAAAGTTGATGAGCCGTACAATGAAGTTATAGGAAAGAGTAGTGGAAAGTAGACTGAGAGCAGAAGTCAGTATTTGTGAGCAGCAGTATGGCTTCATGCCTAGAAAGAGTACTAGAGATGCAATATTCGCTTTGAGAATGCTAATAGGGAAGGACAGAGAAGGTCAGAGGGAGCTACATTGCGCTTTTGTAGACCTAGAAAAGGCAGGTCGGAATGGGTGGAGAAAAGTTTCAGGGGTTCTATAGAAGAATATCATCCAGAATGAATGAAAGGAAAGGTTTACAAAACAGTGGTGAGACCAGCGATGCTGTAGGGTTTGGAGGCAGTGGCATTGAACAAAAGACAGAAGGCAGAGCTGGAGGTAGCAGAGATGAAGATGTTGAGGTTCTCTTTGGGAGTTGACGAGGATGGATAGGATCAGGAATGAGCCATCAGGGGGACAGCACATGTTAGATGTATTGGAGAGGTCGGAGAAGCCAGACTGAGATGGTTGGGTCATGTACAGAGGAGGGAGAGGGACTATATTAGTAGACGGATGCTGTAATTGGAGCTGCCAGGCAGGAGGTCTAGAGGAAGACCGAAGAGAAGATTTAAGGAAAAGAAGTTGTTACCCATTGTTAAATACCGAGGCCAAAACTGATGGATGGCCTTGATATAATTTTCCTAAATTATAAATTTATCAAGTAATTACAAGAAATTGCATTAACCTGTGAAATTGCATTTATTTGTTTCTTGTAAATATTTGTCTTAATAAAACTCACATAATGCAGGAGTAACATGCATTGTGGCTTAAGATGCAATTTGCAAATCTAATTTTATCTGCTATCAACTACCACAGTAGGTTGCCTGTGTTTTAAATATTAAGATTTTTTTCTAATATTTTGGTGAGCTTTGTCATTGTCAATACACTCACACAGTTAGGCCTGATTTATGACATTATCTGTACATCACACAAGATTTCTCTTACTTATTGTAGAATTATCATCAGTGTATAAATGACTATATATTTACATGAAATAAATCCTTGAAATCACTTTTACCAACACTCTGAAGACCATTACATCTGCACAGATATCCAGATGTTCACTGCCTCTTGTTTTTTCATTGATGCTTGCAAAATCATACAAAAAAAATCTGTGGCCAGAGCACCTGTGATAGCTATGGGTTTGAAAAAAACCCCCATCTGCTTTTCCGTTACCATGTGCAATGCAAAAACTGTGTTCCTGTTTTCATTCACACCTTTATTTTCACTTCACTTCTGCAGTACGGATGAAATGTTTGTGGTTAACTTGCACACATTGAAAATGTACCGAGATAAGTGCATGACATTTACAAGCTGTTCATCTTGAATCAAAAAAAAGTATTCATTGTTTTAAAGGTAAAATGGAGTATCTAAACATCAGTTAGACACATGTTTGATCTTGTGGTTGTTCCTACGTGTACATTGTACCATAACACCCAAGGCAAAGATCAACAAATGACTTCAATCCTCATGTCAAGCTCTGGAGAAAAAGAACTGGACTGTTGCTCAGTGGTCCAAAGTCCTCTTTTCAAATGAAAGTAAATTTAATTCATAAAACAGGATCTCATAGTCCGGAGGAACAGTGGAGAGGAACAGAATCCACATTGCTTGAAGTCCTGTGTGAATTTCCACAGTCAGTGATGATTTGGGCTGCCATGCCATGTGGTCATGCTGTGTTTTCTGAAGTCCACAGTCAACGCAGCCATCAACCAAGAAATTTTAGACTACTTCCTGCATATTCTGGTGACAATTTTTGTGGAGATACTGATTTCATTTTCCAGCAGGACACGGCACCTGCCCATACTACCAACAGCACCAAAACTCGCCTGAACCTGATGAGAATCTATGGGTTATTGTCAAGAGGAAGATGAGATGAACAGTGCAGATGACCTGAAGGACGGTATAAAAGCAACTGTGGCTAGCTACATACATACGTATACTTTTATACACACACACACACACACACACACACACACACAAATACATACATACATAAATACATACATACATACATACATATATATACACACACATACACACATATATATATAAATACTCATACATACATATATACATACATATATATACACACACATACACACATATATATATAAATACTCATACATACATATATACATACATATATATACACACACATACACACATATATATATAAATACTCATACATACATACATATATACATACATATATATATATATATATATACATACATACATGCATACATACATACATACATACACACAGCATGAAGGACCCTGGTTGGAATCCGACAAGGGGACCTTTCTTTGTGGAAAAACATCTCAGGTGCTCTCCCTCTGAAGTGGACTCATTTCTGATCCCATCCATCCTCATCATATATATATTATTTATATGTGTGTGCACACTGAAACAGATGCAGAGATCGTTGATTTTTTAACGTGCAAATCAATGTTTCATGGGAGGAACTGAAGTGAAAAAAATACAAAAATGTGGATTTCTGATTCCCAAATCATTTTCTGTATACCTAATAATACAATGCAAAGGTTTAACCTGGAAAACATCATCGGTCACTAACAGTCCATATTTATCATTATCTTTACCCTGTTTAGCAAGAAAGAAACATACCGCATATTAACATAAGCTACCATTATTATTTGCAAAATATTTTATCATACAAAAAAACAATGTATCAAGTGAAGTCATATAGCCTTAAATCACAACCTTGAACCTCCAAGAAACCTTGGAGAGATCCAAGCTCAATATGGGTGGCACTTTGTCTTGGCCAGTTAGAAAGAGAGAGAGAGAGAGAGAGAGAGAGAGAGAGAGAGAGAGAGAGAGAGAGAGAGAGAGAGAGAGAAAGCAAGAGAATGATAGAAACAGAGGTGGTTGGGAGGGACAAGCACAGTGATTTAATACGAATAATGATGATGGTTTTCTTTCAACATCCTTTGAAAATCAACCAAAGCCCTCTCCCTCCTTTTGTAAGTGTTGATGACACTGACAGCAGATGTTATCACCTCATTCAAGGTTAGTGTGGTAGAGATCCCCAGATGTCAGATAAGATGATATCCTCGTTGATAGCAATGGTTATATAATCTGATTAATTGCTGGCATGTTACCAATTTGAATCATAACATATTAATAAAATTAGGTAGGAGGCCAGGAATTAAGAGCTTAACATATTCATGACACTGGTGTTGACATTGCAAAGTAAGTTAATTATCAGTGAAAGTTAACTGAACTGTGCCCTTTGCAAAACCATAGGCACACTTTTAATCAGTACATTTGATATGATACCACTTTTTATGATGCAATATTTATTTGAAAGCCTTTTTTTTTTAAAAGCTCTTTTGAGAGTGGATACCTCACAACTGAAGAATAATGGGGTAAATATTTTATTGCACCACAAATTAAACATTCTAAAACAGGAAGCATTTTATTGCTAATAATGCATTTCACTTTGCTTGCTTCCTTTCCAAGGTGTCACTCGTTCCAGTCAGCTAAATGAGCATTTAGTATGTTTGACCTGAAAATAGGTTGATGTAGCTTGTGATTTATGAATGTTTTATCAAGAATCAAGATGCGGCCTCCGCTATCCAAGAAGTGCCATTTAAAAACAATCAGATGCACTGTCTACCACTTGGTAGCCCAGCAAAAACCATAGAAAAACATGAGCAAGGTGTGTGTGTTGTTGACTTGGCCATGAAGAGATGGAGAAGTTGTCATTGGTGAGATACCGTGACAGAGAGCATAATTTGTGAGAAGGCGTGACACATTGATGGGGATTTCGTGCAGCAGACGGCGGATTCGGAAGAGTAATTTAAAGCCATCAGGTTGGTTTGATAATTTTTAAAAGAGGACTGGCATTCATTTCCCTCACTTAATTAAGTCGAGCGATAAAGTGCGGCATAGTGTGCAGGTTAAATTAGCAATTCACTGTAGCAATAACTGTATTGAGTAAGTTAATTTAAGCGATAGGGCATGAAACGAAAAGCTCCTCCAACTTCCGCCACTGATCTCCTCCGCCGACATCAGCGTCTTCGTCCGATCTTTTACATTTAATAAAACCAGTTCATTTCTTTTATGTATTTTTATTTTCCATAGTTTATTATTTCCAAATTACGTTTTTCTTATTCAAAACACGGAACAAAACGGGGGGCTGGAACGGATTAATAGTTCTTTTCTGAAATACCAGCAATGTGTGGTATGACTTTGTCCTTCTGCAAGAGCGCAGAACCGGAGGGGGACAGTAACAAATGGAAGGACAAAACAACTCTCCTGTTTACATAACAAGCATTTTACAACTTAGGCCAGCCCCCGACCCTTGTTGTTCCCCAAACTCACCACAGTCCATTTGAACTGACAAAGCCTCTCGGATGAGAGGTGAAACGTCCTCAAGGGTAGAAAATCAAGTCCAGTTGCCACGAGAAGATTTGATGAGAATTAACCATGACCTGGATGACTTGGAACCTCCACATACATACAGAAATAAACAATACATCTCCACAGGTTATTTTCCTGCTTGCAATTTTCAACTCTGTGTTATTGTTCTTTCTTATTGTATCTATTTTCTTGTTGACAGTTTCTGCAAGTAAAAAACGAGCATCCAATTCTCAGTAGATGGATACACTTCACGAAAGTAATTGGACTTGATGATTCCCAAAGCACAAGGTCAGTTTTCATGAATATACATAAATAGCTGGCCAGGGACGGAGTTGATCATTCGCATATCCGAGGAAAAACGACCCATTAGCTGATCTTGTCTTAATTTTGACCATACCCTTGAACTCATCACATGAGAGATATCGAAAGATCACTTGTGGAAAAAAGTCAAAAGAGCAATACGATTTGGGTGAAAGTTTCACACTTCAAGAGCCATTAAGCATCTATTTGTGTAATAATGATTTATTTTTATTGTTTTTTTTAATGTGGTTTTCAAGGTTATAGACAATAAATTGTCCGTTCTTTGCAAGGTGTTAAAACTATGGACTACTAGACGTATTAACGAAATGACAAAAACTTGCTTTGCGCGTCCACGAGACGGCGCTTGAATCAAAACTCCCGTCAGGATTAACTAAAAGCTGTAAGACAACCAGGAAATGAACCGTTCGTCGAGTCAGGAAACGTATTGGGCCTGCAGCTGAAACGCGTTCACGTTTTAGGGCAGTTCATGCTCATCCAGTCGAGTTGGCGAGGAGTTTTAAGAGTTGAGGTTTAGTCCAGAGCGGACCTGTAGATAGCTGTTATGGAGGAAGACGCGGAGGAACAGCAGCTACCTATCCAGCAGGAGCTCACCTGTCCGGTGTGCCAGGGGATTTTCCAGGATCCTGTGCTGCTTCCCTGCACTCACTCCTTCTGTCGAGAGTGTCTCCAGAGAAGCAGGCAGATCAGCAGCAAGTGTCCGGTGTGTAGAGACGCGTTCGGGGAAGACCAGGCCATATCTAACCGCGCGCTCGGTGGCGCGTCCGAGTCCTTTCTCAAGGCCCAGTGGCGGCCATTCGCGAGATGTCCCACCGCGGAGACCTGCAATCTTCACATGAGGAGTCTGGATCTGTACTGTGAGAAGGACGAGGAGCCGGTGTGTGTTGAGTGTGTGAGTCTCCACAGCGCACACGGGCTGCTGCCCCTCAGAGACGGAGCCCAGCGATGTAAGGTAATCAAAACACACCCAGTTACCGGATACCGGCTATTGTTAAAGTATCCGATGGGATCGGAATGAGCAGTGAATACTTCTAAATACTTTTTTTTTTTTTTTTTTGTGTCGATAAAAAAATCGATAGGAGGACGCTAGTCCCACAGCCTACTGAGAATATTGCTAAAATGTCACGAGTTTGGGATTGCTTTAGAAACGAAAGTGAAGGCACTTCCGAAGTTAATTGCAATGCTTGCAGAAAAAAAGCATTCCGCCGATGCTCTCCGATACAGCATACGGAGTTAACCAAAGCAACGGCGGAAGAAGCCAACTCTGCAGGCTGGATCAGCTTCCTGAAGAAGAAGAGCCTTTGTTAGGCCTTCATCATCTGGTGGAATGTGTTCAGAGACCAGATCGGGTCAGATGTGATGAGGGTGCCCAGGAACTTGATGTTGTCTACTCGCTTCAAGGCGTCCACATCTATGAGAAGAGGAGCATGCTTCGTCTTTGTCGACCTCTTACAATCCACAATGACCTTGTTGGTTCTGCTGGGGTTCAGGACGGGGTTTTTGTCTGAAAACCATCCTGTCAGGTGCTGGATCTCCTTTCTGTAGGGAGTTTCATCATTGTCCGAGATGAGACCCATAACGGCGGTGTCATCCGCGAACTTTATGACTGTGTTGGTGGAATAGATGGCAGCGCAGTCGTGAAATGTGTTCAGAGAGCTGGGCTGAATATGCAACCCTGTGCCATACCTGTGTTCGGGAACAAGGCATATGATGACCTGTCCTCAATGCTCACCACCTGAGACCTGTTGATGAGAAAGTCCTTAATCCATTGACACAATGGTGATGACAGTCCCAGGTAGTGAGGCTTTCAATGCCAGCCTATCAGGGATAACTTTACTGAAAATCGAACCGAAGTCCATAAAAAGCATCCTGACTAATGGTCATCCATGCAATGTTGGAGTTGGGATGGTATAAGTGTGACCACATCCTCGGTCCAATGTTCCCCCCTGCACGCACACTGGCTGCTGTGGGATGGTGTCCTTGACTTACTGTAGCATTTTGGAGCATTTGGTTACCGAGGTTGGGGGGAGAGGGTAGTAAACACCGACCCAGGTAATGGCCAACTTATTAGGTACAGGCACAATAATGGAAGATTTGAGGCAGACGGGAACTGTGGCGGGCTGTAGTGGCTGGTTAAAGATGTCCAGGAAAACTCCTCCCAGCTGGTCTGCACATGACTTTAAGTGTTCCATCTACTTCTTCTGAGATAGCTTTTCCTTAATTTACATTTTCTTGACTGTATGTCCATGTGTGCATGAATATGAATACAGGTTTTACCCCTCCTTCAGAAAATATTCAGAAAAATATAGTCCAAATTTGTTAATGGCTCTTCATCAAAGTGTGACCGCCAGCTCTTGAAACATGTTATCAGCGTTGGAAAATTTTAGATACAATTTAGAGTGGCAACTAAACTGACCTTGTGTTGAAATAGATTTACTTACAGAAATGTCCAAGATCAAGAATTCAAATTTCAATTAAATTATTCAGAAATATTGTTGTATATGTCTCACACTGCTTTTTTTTATCATCTAAGATTTCACTTGCTTCACTGTGGGAAGGTCTCGCATGATGATATTTGTTTTCTTTTTTGCCTCTCAGAAGGAGCTGAGCTTCATTGTCCAGATTTTTGAGAAGAAATTGGACTTGTCAAAGGCAATGGCACATAAGCTCAGCAAAAGTGTCGAACACATCAAGGTAACGTGACTGACTTTTTTTCTTGTCCTTTTTAAAAGACACAAACCATTTGATTTACTGTATCATAATTATTGTCACCATGGTAAGTAATGCTGAAACCCTACACAGAGGTGTGCAAGTTTATTGTGCACAAAGCAAATAAGGCAAAATGGTTTGCAATCAAGTATGAAACTAAACGGCACAAACTCCAGGCCATTCCAATTTTTACTTTGCTTTCTGCAAACCTTTTGTAAAAGGCAGTGTGGGAAACAACGTGGTCTCATCTCGAGGTGGTAGTCATTCTGGTACTGCTGTTGGCCATGCTAAAGGAAGTGGGCAAGTCCCTCAAGCAATAAAGCATTCAGTCAGTCATTTTCTATACCACCTATCCTTCAGTGATTGTAATTCCGGCTCTTCTAAGAGATCCCGTTCTTATGACTTAGCTCACTAAAATGTCTCCCAAGTGGCTCCTCAGATTTTATAAGATAAGATTCTTAATTGTCATTGCCCGTTCCTGTACAGCAAAATTCAATAATTATGATTATAAAATTGCTTCAAATAATTTATTACCAAAAGTAATGACAAATTATGTATCTATGAATTACAACTGTACAAAACCTACATAATTTCACATGTTAATTATTTGATTCGGCTTCTTATACTTAGCATAGAACAAAGTGCTACAAAAATGTTAGCGCACAAAAACAAATACCCATCTCAATTTAACAAAAAGTCTGATCTTTGACTGCATGTATGAGATTTATAAACGTCTACTTCAACTATTCACAGTGAAACAACAAAGAAGCGCTTGGAGAATTACACAGCTTAATATGAAAGATGTGTGAAGCAAAAATAAATAAAAGCAGCATCCAGGTAAATTTAAACTGGTCTTCTTTCTGCTCTTTGCAGACACTGAGATGTCACAACACATCATGTAGTAGACCAATACATTTGGATACAATACACTTGGGATGCTTGCATTTCGTCTGGACAAAAGACATTGCACACTTTGATCTTGCAGTGCTTCAAAAACATACCACTTGATAACTGACCAGGCTACTGTGGCCATTTCTTTTGCTACTTTAATACTGTTTATTTAATGGTGGATAAGATTAGCAATGATTACATCAGAGGGACCGCACGTCAGATGTTTTGGAGGCAAAGCCAGAGAGGCCAGTGTGATAAGGTTTGGACAAATACTGGGGTTGGATAGTGAATCTATTGGTAGAAGAATGCTGAGTTTGGAACTGCCAGGCAGAAGGCCTGGAGGAAAACCAAAGAGGACATTTAATGATGTAGGAATAGAGGCCATGAAGATTGTTGCATTGACATAAGAGAACACATGAGGATAGGGTTAGATGGAGGCAGGTGATTCTCTGTGATGACCCCTGAAGGGAAAAAACAAAATGAAAAAGAACCAATACTACTTATCTAACCCCCCCCATTGAAGACACAGAACTGGTTTTAGAACTATTCTATGGCATTTGTATGATGTTACCTAATTCATACTGATGTTGTGGGACCTCTTTCAGCTTAGCCAGTGTGGGGAAATGAGCAAATGACTTGCTTAACATCTGTTTTGAGTTGAAAGCCGACTTGGTTTTGAAGGCTATGAAGTTTGGGTCCATTTCATATACAGACTGGTCATTCCATTGCAGCTTCATGTTCAGCTCATTCATGCTTGCCAGTATGTCCACAAGCAAAAGCTAAATCACAAGCTCAATCTTTGTCACTTCGCTCAGGAAAATCGTCCGCTTTCTCAAGTGGCTCCAAAAATTATGTTATCTTCTGTTTGAACTCCCAGACTTGTTGATATACTTTCCCCAAAGTTAACCAGCGGACATTGGAGTGGTGAAGAAAGTCCTGGGGATCAGCGTCAGTGTCTTCAGGAAACTCAATAAATGCTGAAGACCCCTTCCTCGAATGAAGTTAATAAGTTTTACAACTGGCTACACTATGTGGTAAAGCCACAGTACGGATTTCCACATTGCTCCCTGGTGGATTATGCAGTGAAAGAAAATTACCTCCTGCTCAGGGTTGTCCTCTTGCACCTTCTCCTGGATTCTCTTGAGCAACCCAACGATTTTTCCTGTTGGATTTGGCGATCCATTTGTGTTCACATTGGCGAGCCTAATCCAAAGTAGTTTGAGCCTCTTGATGACCCCCGACAGGCTGTCATACAAGTCCTCTCCCTGCGTTTTCACTTTAAAATAAGAAATGACGGGGCAGATGTTAAGATTCATAAACTAGTATTATACTGGAGGTGCGCGTCAGTTTTTATTGTGTGTGCATGTATGTATGATTTTCTAAATTTGTAGAATTATTTGATTCTGTGGTATGTCAAGCCAAAGCTTCTGAATTTCTCATTAATACATGTCCATATGTTATCTTATATTAATTTTATCACTCTTTTTCAATTTGACATAGTATCAAGCCAACCAAGGGGAGAGAAAGATCAAGGAAGAGTTCGAGAGGCTTCACAAGATCCTGGCTGCTGAAGAAATCAAGCGTCTGCATGACCTTGCAGCTGAGGAGAGACAAAAGACCTCCACTGTTGAGGATCTTATTGCAAGATTAAGTGATGACATAGTGTCTTTAAAAAAGCTCATAGATGATATAAAAAAGGAGATGGGAAAGGATGACCTTCCCCTCTTGCGGGTAAGAGGAGACTTAAAGTCCCCCATGTCTTTTTTTTCTGTTTTTTACCATTTTTAAAATGCATTAAATATATTTTTAAATCTTTCTTCTTTGTTGCAGAGTTTCCAAAAAGTTAAAAGAAAGTAAGTAACCGCTACCTGTATATAAATTGCACCTAAGAAAGCCTTAATATCCAGTACATGGGGATTTTACATAATTAGCTTCTATTTCTGGTGAATGTGATGCAGCACTTTTAGTCTTCCAGTCTAGATGATTTGCAATATCCATGTGTTTAAACACTGTTTGAAACTTTTTGCCAGCGCCCAGTGGACTCAGGAAGACCCCCAAATGCCTCAGAACTCTCTTTTAAACATGGGCGACCATGTCGGCTCCCTGGGCTTCAAAATCTGGAAGAAAATACAGGCTCATGTCACATATAGTGAGTGAAATACACCTTGTGTTTTCTTCTTCTTTTTTTTGTCCAGCTTAAGTGTAAGATATTTCTCAGATGTTGGAAAAACTAAAAATTTGCACAAAAATACACACCACCTGCAGTAATGGACTACATGGAGCTATTGCTCTTGCCACTCCTCCAATCGTAATGAAAGTACACTTAACTTAGAAATATAGTAATCTAAAAATACTCGGTAACAAGTAAAGGTTGAAAAGAAAGTACTTTGTCTCAGCAAAACAGACATTTGAGTTTCATTAACCCTAAAAAATGACATGAGAGAAGTGTAATTTGACAGTCATTCTTCGGCACCTTTCTTGACAAGTTGTCATGGTACTGCTGTAAACCTTTTTTGCATCTGTTGATTGCAGATCCAGTGGTGCTGGATCCAAACACAGCGTCTCCATGGTTGTCGTTGAGCACTGACTTGACCAGCATAAAAGAGAGCTCCGAGCGGCTTATGCTCCCCGACAACCCAGAGCGCTTTGAACCCTGTGTCTTCGTCCTGGGGGCCGAAGGTTACACGTGTGGTAAACACAGATGGGACGTCATCGTAGGAGAAAACCCCAAGTGGGTATTGGGGGTGTGCAGGGAATCGGTGACCCGCAAAAAGAAGTTTACCATCTCCACAAGCCGAGGGGTGTGGGCTATAGGGTTCAGCAAAGGTGTGTACTCCGCCTTAGTGCCTGAACACGCGGAGCTACACGTGCAGCAACGTCCAGAGAGGATCCGTGTCAAGCTGAATATGGATAAAGGAGAAGTGTCATTCTGGGATGCCGGAACAGAAAAGCACCTGGTCACTTTGACGCACCCTTTCAATGACAAAATATTTCCTATTTTCGGCCCTGGTCTCCAAAGTATACCGATGACTTTGGCTCCAGGAAAAATTGCTGTACACTCTTCCTGACAGGATGGTATGTGCTTGTCTACCTAACATTTATACAGCAAGATAGCCCCGTGATAAATGAATAACTAACAACACCAAAGATATTACTAATGTGTCTTGAGGATTACTGTATGTCTGTGGAGGTGCTGTGATATTTGATTATAGAAACTGATAAGCTAAAGAAGAAAAAGAGGAAGAACTGATAAATATTTTGACATTATCAAAACTATTTTTTATCATTTAAGTCCATTCCACTGTGCTTACAATTTACAGCACAGTGCATGAATATCACACAACTGAATACTTTTTCTTCTTTTTCTTTCGACAGCTCCCTTCAGGGGTCCCCATAGTGAATTGACTTCCTCATTTCCAAACCCATTTTCTGTTCTCTCTTTTACTAACTTCATGTCCTCTTTCACAGTATCCACAAGTCTTGTCTGCAGTCTTCCTCTTGGCCTCCTGTCAGGCAGTTTTATCCTCAGCATTGTTTTCCCAATATATTTACTGTACCTTCTCTGTACATGTTCAAACCATCTCAGTCTGGCCTCTCTGACAAAACATCTAACATAACTTAGTCCATCAGACTCATTTATAAAACTGTTTGGATAATTTAACCTCCCTTTCCCCATTTTGGGCTACCAAAACTCATGGGAATGCCTGTCATCAGTTTAATCCAGTTTTTATATTTAGAGTAGGCCCTACTCTTTCAGTGGCAAAGAATAAGTAACTGGATTGAGGAGGCCTGACAGTGTTAACCCAATTCTGCTTTATACAGTCCTGGTGGTAATTTGGACCTGTCTGCCAAAAGTACCAGGATTTCTGATGCTGA
Source organism: Fistularia tabacaria (assembly GCA_901007705.1). Classification (NCBI taxonomy): domain Eukaryota; kingdom Metazoa; phylum Chordata; class Actinopteri; order Syngnathiformes; family Fistulariidae; genus Fistularia; species Fistularia tabacaria. The sequence goes on from CAAKHD010000447.1 coordinate 68,110, forward strand.
TATTTCAAACCATCCATTCTAATCTTTTTTTTTTTTTTTCTTTTCTTCAAAGGAAGAAACATCTAGCAAAACTGAAATGTGTGTAAGCAGTTTGCCTGAGTGTGTTAGATTTCAAACATGTTATTCTGCCAAAAGCTCATTTTGTGAAGCCTCGTCAGTGTGTTGGGGAAGAGGTCCTGCCCCAGGTGGAGGAGTTTAAGTATTTCAGGGTCTTGCTCACAAGTGAGGGAATGATAGAGCGGGAGATCGATAGGTGGATCTTTGCCAGCGTCTACAGTGATGCAAGCTCTGTACCGGCCTGTCATGGTGAAAAGGGAGCTGAGCCAGAAGGCAAAGCTCTCAGTTTACCAGTCGATCTACGTTCCTACCCTCACCTATGGTCACGAGCTGTGGATAGTGACCGAAAGAACGAGATCACGGATACAAGCGGCAAAAATGAGTTTTCTCCGCAGAGTGGCAGGACTCTCCCACCCAGCACACGCTGGAGAGACTATCTCTGTAGGCAGGCCCAGGTGCGCCTTGGGGTCCGCCCAAAAGAGCTGGACCATGTGGCTTGTGGCCTCCTGACTCGGCTGCTGCCCCCCGACCCGACTTTGATTAAGCAGCAAAGGATGGATGGATGGATGGACAGTTGGTGTGTGATAATATCTTTGAATCCCCTTGTAAAATTTACATCTACCCTGGGAATTCTAAATGAACCGCCCTGTATTCATTATATTTTATCCTTAGTGTGGCAGTTCAAATCTCTGCCAGATTAGTCATGCATTTTTACAAAATGATTTATACCGGTTCAACTACAACACTGTACATGAGCAACATGATTTCTATTATGGGCCAATTTACAGTACTGTCATCTACTATTAAAACTGACATCAAAACCTTATGTAATTCTTTCAAAAATGAAGGCTATTGGATCTTGCTGTGTTTCATGACAATGAGAGGATTAGGACCCTGCAAATTCTTCCCGTTTGTCACTTTTTTTTGGCAAAAAAAAGTTTAACTGTCTCCCATTGGCAATTATTTTAACCACTTTGCTAAAATTTGAAATTACAATACTTTCAAAATTAATTCTAAGGAACAGAAAAATTAATTCATAGTGACATGTTATCATCGAATACCTTTTGTCAAATACAACTTCCTTCTCGCTGGAAAATGAAGTTTTCCTCTTTTCCTATTTTATGATACTTTTTAAAGTAGGGGTACTTACTGTGGCTTATCAAGCTACACAGTGATTGGATACGAGGTAGAAAATGCTGTTATTCACTCTAAGATGTACAAAAATCACTTTATCAACTGATGTCTGGATTTTTTTCTTATTGAATGGAAATCTGTCGATTCGCGACCAGTCAAGGGCGAACCCCACCTCTCCCCCATTGACAGCTGGGAGAAGCTCCAGCAACCCCTGTGGGCAGGATAAGCGTTATAGTTAATGAATAAACGAATGAAAAGGAAATCACTATATATGTCTCATTTTTTGTACAAAGGAACTGTTAAACTGTGCAAAACTCCACTCTTGTCATCTGAGCGGCAGCTGAGAGGCGGTACCCCAGGTTTGGGTCCTGATGTTTTTTTGTTTCCCCATCACTGCTCAATGGAGTTGACTGAGCGTCACTCCCGGCTGAGGAGGGGGTTCTTGGCGTTAGCAACGGCTTGCTAGCCAGTCATGAGCACCAGAACAAGGAGCATTTATTCCCGAGATAGAATGTTGGAGCCGTTTCGGTTTTGTTGAAATACCTCATTGCTTTCCATTTTGAAATGGTCGCGCTTCGGTGCATTCGTTGTAGCTAAACTGTTTCGCTACCGAAAACTAATTACTCCCTACAATGGTTGAGTCCAATAGATTTTGCAGCCACTGACCGATTGCGCATCTGGATTTGGCTTAGCCTGCTAACAAGCTAGCTAGCCAACAATCGGATAGTGTTAGCTCTAGCCAAGGAAGCCCTTTGGAGTTGCTAGTAAATCACTGGCCATTTTAGTAGCTGTCAACCTACGGCCGATTACAGTTAATTTAGCCCATGTTGTAGCTACGAACAGAGGGACCGTTGGAAATGTAAATTGCCGCGGTTCCAAAGATACGGGAACGGGTAAGTAGGATGCAAGCTAACGGCTCCGGCTAGTTAAAGGTGTATGGTTTGCTTATCTGACTAGGCACTCTGTATTGGTATTGTCGTTGCCTGCTCTTATCCCATTGTTGCTGGTATAGGGAGGCAATTAATTTAGCAACAGCAGTAACTTGTTTTTTTCATGCATGTAATATTCTGTATCCGGAATAGTTTGAGGTAAGCGAGCTGAATCTTGCGAATTAGCTCCCTGATAGTTCGTTACAACCTGTTTTGAGGTTCATTCTAGTAGTTGATGTTAGACAGTATGGTTTTGCCTGCTGTTGCTACTTCTTTTTAGTAGTGCAAATGTGTTTGCAGTCATCACAGAGTTCCTGTTTACAGAGACTGTTTTGCGATGAACTAAATCATTCAGGATGGCTGAGCTGATTATATTTTGAAGTAAGGACATCCTTATATCCTTCTCGTTCACTGGTATTTGGTATGGTTTACTCTCGAATGACTTTGTTGGTTAATAGAACTTGTTGAAATTGAACAGTATAAAATACGATCCTTCTGTAATTGTTTTGTCAAAAAGTGTCTTAAAGAAACCATGCTACAATTTGCTTGTTTCTCTTCCCTTTCTCTTAAACCAGGTTGTCCCAGTGATGGCCTCCCCTTTCCCCACCTCCTTGGTCCTGGTTGTGTTGTTGGCAGGGTTGCCTGTGTCCCAGTCAGGTGACTGCAAGGGTCGCAGGCAGGTTCTAAGGGGACCACCTGGCCATGTCACAGATGGACCCGGAAACTACTCTGTCAATGGAAACTGCGAGTGGCTTATCAACGGTACTTTGAGCCAAAATTATGTCTCTTGTACAGGACGACAGATAAAGAAGGAACTCCTTTTGTAATAGGAGTAGGCACATCTTTGAGGTCAATTGCACCAAATGATCATTTTATCTGTTTACATCCAACAGCGCCAAGCAGCAGTCATCGCATTGTCTTGAACTTCACCTTTATGGACACAGAGTGCACCTATGATTACCTCTTTGTTTATGATGGAGACTCATACCAGAGCCCCCTCCTCGCCAGTCTAAGTGGCAACACTCTACCACAGTCAATTGAGGCCAAGTCTGGCAAGGTAACTCATGAAAACCTCATGACTTGGATGCTTGAAATATGTGAATGATAATGTTGAATTCTTTCTTTGTTTTAGATGCTGCTTCATCTCTTTAGCGATGCAAATTACAACCTCCTTGGCTTCAATGCAACCTACACCTTCTCTTTGTGCCCTGGAGCTTGTGGTGGTCATGGTCGCTGTGACTCCTCTACGTCAAAGTGCCACTGCCATCAGGGTTGGGGGGGGGCAGCTTGTTCAGTCCCTCTTTGCTCACAGGCCTGCTCTGCACATGGCCAGTGTGACAAGGTAAATACTTTTGACAGGAATGTTGAGTCAAAACACTGGGTCAAGATTCAGGGATTTTCTTTGCTAAGAAGCCCTGATGGTGCCTTAGCTGTACAAGAATTGGGCTTAAATTATTCTCTTCCTCATTGTTTTATCTCAGCGTGGAGATCATTGTCTATGTAACCCAGGTTCCTTGGGTCATAGCTGCCAGCTTAGTTTCCATGATGACAGTGGGGCGGGACAATGGTGGCGTGTAAGTGAGGGGAACCCCCACATCCCTCCAAGGATTGGTTCTGCAGGCGTCTACCTGTCCTCGACTGGAGCTATGTATTTGTTTGGCGGTGAGAGACCCTCTTTTTTGTTTTGTTTTAAAATGTTTTTATAAGGATTTATTGTTTATAAAATTAAATCCCAGCCTGCGTACATGCACAGAAAAATCAAGCAAAAAATAATTTAAAAAATACTTGAAAATATGAAATCTTCAATACATTTTTGAAAAAGATTCACACAGTGCTTATAAATCAGCACAAATTGTCTAAGAATTGCTTTAAAAACTAACACATATCTACAAATAAGAACAAAGTCAGCATGGTATTATAGTTCTTCTGATCTGTAATGGTGGGTCAAATTATACAGTAGATGATTGTGTGAAACATAGGCAAAAAAGAAAAACTTATACTTTTCCAATAAGTAAATTTATTTCTTATTTACATTTTTAATCGCTCTTTACCCTTACAGGGTTTGATCTGAACAGAGCTCTTGGTGATTTGATCAAATACAACTTCTCATCCAACCAGTGGGAAAGCAGGTCTTATGGTCACGCTCCAGTAAGTTGTTAAGGATATACACAAACACGGCTAGTGTTTCTTCCTGTATTTATTTGCAGTGTGCCTTCTGCTAGCTTGTATTGGTTTGCTCTAGTTTTGTGAGTACCCACTTGAATTAACTACTTAATCAATCTGTAAAGCAGTCGTATTTGTATACTGATAAAAATAGAATGGCCTATGAAAGGGGTCATCACTTTTGTTGTGTGATATAGTTTAACAATGAAGTGTATTGTAAGAAGTGTAAGAAGTATTTTCTTGATAAAGTATCATTGTTTTACTCCTATTGCCTAAGTAACGGGTTTCATACAGTCATCTATTCCTCTGCTGAGGAATGCTCACATGTTTCTGCATTTGTTTTGAGGCCTTGCGTTGGGCTCTTTGAATATCCAAATATACTAGTGATGACAAATATGCTGGTAGCCTGCTCAAGTAAATTATTTTCATCACATCGAGAATTGTTTTAAATTTGATTTTATCCCTAATTTAAGCTTGAACATAGTTTTCTGTCATGTTGACAGGCAGCCCGTCATTCCCACACAGCCATAGAATGGATGGGCAATATGGTTATCTTTGGGGGGGAGCTAGCAAAAGGCTCCCTAGCCAATGATGTATGGATGTATCGGCCACTCAAGGACAACTGGCAGCAGCTTGGCTTTTCACATCCAGGTGGAGCTCCGAAATTGGCCAATCATGCTGCAGCTGTAGTTGACAGCTATCTCTATGTATTTGGAGGTAGGTTTCATGTGTTTTGCCTAATAGTTGAAATTCAACAAACCGTTTGAGTAATAAATACAGTGCCTACAACATTTTACCTATTACATTCCTACCGCTTATCCAGCAGTCGGGGTCGCCCAAGCATATCCCAGCTCTCATTGGGCAAGACAAACAACTATTCATATCAGGGCATTATTTCAAGTGCATCAAAACTTTTCCGATTGTATTCCACCAAACCTCCTGCATGTTTTTGGACTGTGTATGTGTGTGTGTGTGTGTGGGGGGGGTACATGGAGAACATGCAAATTCCACACAAAGCCACCCTGTGGAAATTGAACCAGGGTCCTTCCTTCTGTGAGGTAGAAATGCTAACCACTGCGCCGCCACCTATGCTTACCTCCCATCTATTTTCACCCACAGGACGCACAGAGGAGGACATGTTTTCATCCTCCCTATATCGATTCAGCCTGCGTGGCTCTGGACGATGGGAGACTATACATTCGACTGGTGGGAAGCCACCAGCAACTGCTGGCCACTCAATGGTGTTCCACAGCCCTTCCAGGACCTTGCTTGTTTACGGAGGTCATAGACCCACCACTGCTAGGTAGATATACTTTTGCTTGGGGTTATTCCATAAACAGACGGCACTAATTTATGCAGGAAAAAAATACAGGAGTAATAAGTTAATTTCTTTGATATACTTAATGTCTGCCTGATCAAAAGCACGTCAAAGCACAGTACATCATCTGAGAGCTTAATTACACTTTTTTTTGTGATTATTTTATTATAGGTTCAGAAGTGTCTCGGGCATCACATCAAAATGTTTGGAAGAATTCCCCCAAATCCTTCAGCTCTCTAAAAAAGTAGCTATTTTTCAAAACTTCAGGGAAGTGCATTTGTGATTAAAGTGTGGGGTCATGGGCCTTTGACTCTGTAAAGAGACGGACACAAGATGAAAGGTTTAGAAAAATCAATCAATCCCAGAAACAAGAATAAGAAAGTTCTAAGTTAACTAATGTGACGAGAACAAAAACAAAAACACTACATTACTTGAGTCTGTAGTGTTGCCACCTCATTCAACATTTTAGCAACCTAATTGTCATTGCACAGTTCTACAATTAAACTAGAACCTTTTCATGAGTGAGGCAAACACAAGGTAAAAGAACGGAAGTGACTTTGAGTTTGTGATCTTCTGCGCAGCCTTTTTTCTAAGCATTTTTCTTTTTCTTTTCTATTGTTGCTGCTGCAACACCCAAATTTCCCCTATGGGGATCAATAAAGTATTATCTTATCTTATCTTATCTTATATATGTGTCTAGAATGGCAGAAAAATAAGCTTAAAGAGGGAGTTTCAGATGATTGAACTGTGATCACATAACTCAGGTAAAAGAGGGGTGCGAGGTGGTAAAAAACAGAAAATAGTTATGGTAAGGGAAGTTACATATGAAATGAAAGAACAAGTTAAATTTAGGGTTACTCTTAGCCATTCCATGAAAAAAATAAATCTGACAGAGCATCAGGGGCCTATCTTAACAATATATGTCATGAAACATTCTCTGTCTCTTCTTATAGAGGCAATTAATCCCTGTATGATTATTAAACATTGTTTTTTGCTGATTTCCAGTTTTATGTTCTCTTGGATTCATTTTGGTACTGCTTTTGATTTCACGGCTTTAGTAACTGTGTATTGTATGCACATGCAAAGAATTAGCAGCAGAGGTAGAAATAATAAAAAATAATGTGAGAATTATAAAACCTGTAAATTCAAGATAAGCAGTGTTTTATACCGTATTGTACAAAAATGTATTTATAACCTTCTAATTTTTTAATTCAGGTTTAGTGTCAGGGTGAACAACACCGACGTATTCCATGTAGACAGGCGGTTCTGGACATCATTCCGGTCTCGGTTTCCAACAACGGGTCCCAGAGAGAGAGCCTTCCACTCCGCAACTGTCATTGGCAACTACATGGTGGTCTATGGTAAGCCGCAACTGAGAGATAAGCAGCAAAATCAGTTGCAGCACACTATGCCACATCACTTTTTCCTACTCCTTTCTTTCAGGTGGAAATGTTCATATTCACTACCAAGAGGAGAAGTGCTATGATGAAGAGATCTTCTTTTACCATCTGGGCTGCCACCAGTGGGTGTCAGCAGGGGAGAGATGGTCCCTCAGTAAGTTACTCTTTATCTTTCACTCAGCACAATTGTCTGTCTCATCCTCGCAATAATTTGAGAAAACTGTTTTCCTTTTAAAGACGGGGAGTCTGTGAGGGGGCGATACTCACATGTTGCTGCTGTGATGGAGGGACGAGTGCTGCTGATTGCGGGGGGTTACAGCGGTGTTGCTCGTGGAGACCTGGCGGCTTACAAAGTCCCTCTGTTTGTCAGTAGTGATCAAGGTGATAGGGTGAGTCGAAGTTGTTCAGAAGAAAACAGGAGATCTTATTGTCAAGATGAAGAAAGACACACATATTGGAACTAGAATGAAGACTTTGAATTGACCAAGCACAACATGGAACAACTGAATATCTTTATCTGGGGGTTGCTTTATCAGGATGCTGTCTGTGCTGAGGCACTGGACGAGAGCATGTGTCTCAAGAACCCAGAATGCAGCTGGTGTGAAGGCCGCTGTCGAGAATATCAGCCCACTAATCCGGTAACACTGAACATAATGAGTTATTAATCGTAGAGCTCTTGAAACAGTTTTTGTGACCTAAATGGAGCTGAGTGACAGTATATGAGAACGACTAATGAAATTCATTACCTTTTTTTGTGAACAGTGTGGCAGTACGGGTTGCCTGGGCCTGGCACGCTTCTTGTCAGATTGTCAATCCTGTCTGGTGTTCAGTGGCACTCCAGCCTCCCTAGCCCGTGCACCTGGGGAATTTGGCTGGTGTGTTCAGAATGAATCTTGCCTACCTGAGTCAGGTGAGATTTAGGGAGGAAGGAGGATAAAAGTGTTCTGAGCGTCAGGCTGACAGAAAAGATGTTGGGAGTTGGCATGGGAGGGTTTAGACTCATGTTGGCTGTGTGTCTGAGATGAAACATTGTGATTTGCTACATCTAGGTGTGACTGGCCAGGCAATTCAGGCCATGATTTGACTTGCCTTTCCAATCACAACTTATGTTGCTGTAGTGAGATCATGTTGTTTTTTCTCCTTTTCAGCACACGTCAAATTAGAGTCACTGCTTATGCTCATTTCAGTGCAGTAATGCATTGAGCAAAATGCTGTTATTATGAGATTTTAAGAGGTCACATGTTTTGCTTGTGTGCTGACCTCTCCCTCTCGGTCTCACAGAGCGAAGTGCGTGCCGTGTGGACCAGATCTCAGGGGCGTACGGCTGGTGGGGGGAGCGTACCCTTTTCCTAACCTCCCTCCACTCCTGTCGCACCGAGAACTATGTCCCGGGACTGCACCTGCTCACCTTCCAGCATCCCCGCAATGACTCCCAGCCTGACAAGGTACAGAGTCCAAATTTCAAGTGGTTACTGTACTAGTTGTGGTTGTAACTCCTTCCCTCTACGTATGCTTCCCTCTACTTATCATTCCTTCCTTCCTTCCTTCCTTCTGTATGACTTAGACAATGATTCCACTGAAGGGTTCTATCCTCTATGAAAAATGTTTCTATTATTCTCTTATTTTAACATCCATGTTTCTGCTTTTGTCTTTTAACCTCTTGCTCACCTTTCTTTTGTTTTTCCTTGTCTGTTTTGCAATGTCCTCATAGAGGATTAACTTTTTAAGAAGTTTGTCAAGCTTCTGAAGTTTATAGAGAATAGTGCTTCTGTTGATGTGTTTCCACTTCCGCCTGTCCTACATCCTCTTCACTGTTCGCTAGGTGTCCATCCTCCGCAGCACAACCATCATTCTTAGCCCTACGACAGAGATGGATGTAGCCCTGCAGTTCAGGGGCTTCATCCACCCACTTTGGGGGGCCCCACCGCCTGCCCCTCCTCCCACCGAAACTGTCTCAATGTGGGCTCGTATCCAGAGACTCCACTTTGAGGCCCGAATGGCATCAGGGCCCAACTCCAGCCAACTGGTGAGTGAAATTGTATTCAAAAGGTTTTTCTCTCATTCTAGTCTTAGACTAATTTATAAGCAGCAGATAAAAAGATCAGTCTCCCAATTGGTCCAACTAATCAGCCGAATTTTGTTTGTTTGTCAGCAATAAATAAAACAAGCATTCCCACAGATATAGCTGTCAGATAAGTAACAGCAGATTTATGGCTGACAAAATCCCATTTCTTCAAATAATTTATCTGCTCAATTTAATCTTATTTCTTACAGCAGCAGTTGTTCCCTTAAGGTGCTGCGCAATATACATATTATTTACATGCTCATTCACTACAAAAGGGGCTTGGCAACATGTTTATGCTATACGTCCAAAAGGTTATGAGTCCAATGAAGTGGCATTAACCAAATGTTAGTTTTACTTTAAGAGTTGAGAAATGCATATTCATATTATTCAACGGAAATCCATGTTACATTTACAAACCAGCTAGACATCCAGGGAGGCCAGGGTCAGGAGAAGTAACTGCCAGAGAAGAGAGCCTGAGTTGTGTGAGGATGGAGAATTGACTGACGTCAGCTGACAGCTCGTAAGGACATTGTTAAGTGTAGAATTATATAACAGGCTTCTGTAAAGCTGGCAGTGGTTCTGTTAATGGGAGGAGTGATGATATTTTTCCTTTATAGACATTAATTGTTTATTTATCAGCTAGTATCAATTGTGGAATGATCGTCTACCATCCACGTGACATTTTTTAACCACAGATAGGGAGAAAAAAAGGGTTAACTCTACAAAGGGATAAAAGTGTGTCTGACATATCTAAAATTCATTCATAGTTCTACCAGTGACTGTTGGGATTAGTGACATGTACAAGGTAGCAGATCATTTGCTCTCATGCCCAGCAAACAGTTTTTCCTTTAACCTTGATTGTGCAGAAACAAGCACAGTTGGTTTAGAATTCAGCACTTCCTTAGCAATACAATTGATTTTAACCTTTGGATCAATGAACTCAATGGTGTTGTCATGATGCTGTCATCAGCAATCAGTAGGCTATATGCAGTGTAGCAGCATATACCGCTTATGAAACAGCAGAATAACTGATCACTATGTAGTAAGTGTATGGTTTCTACAAAAACGACAACAAAAATCCCCACTATAATCTACAGTCCATGTGCCCGGCTTATTTTGCTTTTCCAATTGTCTATAAATTGATCATTTGGCACAGATCCAACATTGTGAATATGAATGTAAGGCAAGTCAACTTTTTCTTCCTGATTTTTTTTTTTTTTTTTTTTTTTTTTTTTAATTTTTTTTTTTTTTTTTATTTTTTTTTAAATTGGGGAAAATAATGTGGGGGAAAAATAAAAAGGTTTTAGAACACT